>JAADWH010000079.1:0-51669 GCA_023335995.1 Globisporangium nagaii
GCAAATCGATCACTTCGTCCAGTAAAGTAAATAGTGTAGTCACACTATTTTTGCTTGAGAGTATATATTAATATATACATGTTATTAGCCAATCAGCACACTAATGCATACAAATTTAAAGTAAATTTAATTCAGCCAATCATCAAATTCACTTCACTGTCAAAATTTATAAATTTAGACTTGTAGAGATTTAGTATTGGCCAATCAGCAAAATGCTTGCACACCAAAGCATACAAATCCTAGTCATTTGATGCGCAACGATGTGGGGAAGTTCTCAGATTCTCAGATTCTCCCCGAAATCGTTGCACACCAAATGACTAGGATTTGTATACTTTAGTGTGCAAGTATTTTGCTGATTGGCTCAAATTGGATCGAATTGTTTATGGCAAAATCCCATGATGACGCGATCTTCACAAAACTGGGTGCGTTTTGCCGACGTGAGAGTTAATAAAATATAATTTGCAAAAAGAGGTTGCATTTTATGCCAAAACCAGGTTACTGAAAATGAGATCCGATTCTGAAGGCTCTTACTTGTCACAAACAAAGCGCTCATGCACACTTCCTGCCAGTGCACTTGCTCTGTGATACCGCACTGCTCATCTGTTGACAAAAAACAGCCAGGTGTTGATTCGGCGCACAGAAAACAGCCACACTAGTGAATCTCTGCCTATCACAACTCCTAAATCAGTGCTCCTTGACTACCGGTATCCTTTCCGATACTCCAGTCGACCTGACAAAGAAATTCAGACTCGCGCTCACTCTGCTCGGACCTGAACGGCGAGCAAGCGAGAATGGCGAAGCGAGCTGCGTGGACGACGCTGCTGCTGCTACTGCTGGCGCTGTGCGCAGTCGCGGGTGTGCTCCTCGCGCATGCGCACGCAGGCCACGACCACGACCACGATGGACATGCGCATGGCGCGGTGAAGAAAGCGTCGGCAGAGCGCCGCGCGCCTCCCCCTGCTGAGGCCGCCCACGATCACCACGATCACGATCACGACGACCACGATCACCACGCTGCGCGCGAGGGCGCGAACGACCATGATCACGACCACGAGGGACACGACGACCACGACGCGCACCGCACACTGAAAGGGAGCGCTGCTGCAGTCGCCGCTGACGCCAACAAGGGACACGACCATGCCCACGATCATGGACATGGACACGCTCACGGACACGCTCACGGCGCCAGAACTCCTGCGCCGGCGTCCCCTGGCGGCAAGAAGTTAGCCGCTGCTGGCACGGACCGCTTCTCGGTGCGCATCTGGTCGGAGGCGCTGTTCGCGACGGCGCTCGTCGGCGCGGCGCCGGTGCTCGTGCTGCTGTTCGTGCCGCTCGGCGTCGGCAGCCAGGAGGCGCAGAAGCCGCTGCTGCGCGTGTTCCTGAGCTTCGCGGCCGGCGGTCTGCTCGGCGACGCGCTGCTGCACCTGCTGCCGCACTCGATCCCGCACGGCCACTACGACCACGATCACGACCACGACCACGATCACGGCGACGAGAGCCACCACTCGCACAGCCTGGAAGACCTGAGCGTGTGGCTCTGGACGATCGCCGGCATGATGACGTTCCTCATGCTCGAGAAGTTCGTGCGCGCGCAAACCAGCGGCCACGGCCACTCGCACAGTGGCGGCGGCGGTCACAGCCACGGCCACACAAAGAAGAAGGACGCGGACGACGCCTCGACGACCGCCCGCAAGCGCAAGGCGAACGGCAAGGACGGCGAGAAGGAGCTCGTGGACGTCAACCATGCTGCTGGCGACGACGACACCGAGTCCCACGACCACGGCCACGCCAAGCAGCCGATCGCAGCGGCCGGGTATCTGAACCTCGCGGCCGACTTTGCGCACAACTTCACGGACGGTCTGGCGATCGGCGCGACGTTCCTGCGCGGCAGCGGCTGGTCCACAACCGTCGCCATGCTGCTGCACGAGCTGCCGCACGAGATCGGTGACTTCGCGATCCTGATCCAGTCGGGCTTCACGCGCCGTGAGGCGATGCTCACGCAGCTGCTCACGGCGATCGGCGCGATGGTCGGCACGGTCCTCGGGCTGCTCATGGAAGGCGCGGGGGACTCGAACTCGGCGTGGATCTCGCCATTCACGGCCGGCGGCTTCATCTACATCGCGTGCGCGAGCGTCATGCCGGAGCTGCTCGAGGACTGCTCGCTCTGGCAGTCGCTCAAGGAGGCGGCCGCCATGTGCGTCGGTATCGGGCTCATGATCCTCATCGCGCTCAACGAATAGAGAGAGAGAGAGAGAGAGAGAGAGAGAGAGAGAGAGGTGTAGAGTAGGCAAAGGAAGCTGCAGCTCGTTGTGCAAATGCTGCCAGCAGTGTGGTCACAGAAGTCGTTGTGGGTCGTTGTCCCTCGTCATCATGCAAAGCTTCTCGTCCATTCGTTCTCGATCAAATACATGGCGTACCCACCACTCATCGGCGAATGCTGGGAACTCTCTCTCTCTCTTTCTTTCTCTCATTCTGTATCACGTATGAAGCTGGTGGTGGCGATGCGCTTCTTTCTCTCTCGACAGACGCTTCAGGTTTGTCGTCAGACGCTGGCGACGTCTCTCTCCCTCTCTCTCGCACTCTCACCCTCTCTTGCTCTCTCTCGCACTCTCACCCTCTCTTGCTCTCTCTCGTACTCGCACTCTCACTCTCACTCTCTCGGTCTGCTCGCACCAACACAATGAACAAGGCGTCTGCCGAGTCAACACCAACCGCCCCGCAAGCCCTAGAACTCGCGCTAGTTCTCCTCCGCGTCCGTCGGGCTGTAGCCGCTCGCCGTCGGGTTGTAGCCTTCTGTGGGGTTGTACTCCGGCGACGCTGGGCTGTACCCTGGAGACGTCGGGCTGTACGCCGGCGACGTTGGCGAGTACGCTGGCGACGTCGGGCTGTAAGCAGGCGAAGTCGGCGAGTACGCTGGACTCGTCGGCGAGTACGCTGGGGACGTTGGCGAGTACGCTGGAGACGTCGGTGAGTACGCCGGAGACGTCGGACTGTAAGCAGGCGACGTTGGGCTGTACGCCGGCGTGTACGCTGGCGAAGTTGGGCTGTACGCAGGGCTCGTCGGACTGTACGCCGGGGACGTCGGCGAGTACGCTGGCGAGGTTGGCGAGTACGCTGGGCTCGTTGGCGAGTACGCAGGCGATGTCGGCGAATATGCTGGCGACGTCGGACTGTAAGCTGGCGACGTCGGCGAGTACGCTGGACTCGTCGGACTGTAGGCAGGCGACGTCGGCGAGTACGCTGGCGAAGTCGGGCTGTACGCCGGCGAGGTTGGCGAGTACGCTGGCGATGTCGGCGAGTACGCTGGCGACGTCGGACTGTAGGCTGGCGACGTCGGCGAGTACGCTGGACTCGTTGGACTGTAGGCAGGCGACGTCGGCGAGTACGCTGGCGAAGTCGGACTGTACGCCGGAGACGTTGGGCTGTAAGCCGGAGACGTCGGGCTGTACGCTGGCGACATTGGGCTGTACGCCGGCGACGTCACGCTCATCGGAGACGCCGGGCTGTGCGCTGGGGAAGCGGCGCTGAAGCCAGGCGACGAAGCCATGAAACCAGGAGACGCCGGGCTTGCCATCGGCGAGAATGCACCAGCAGCAGGTGAGAAAGCACCGCCACCCGGACTGAAAGGCGACGAGGCGGTGAAGCCGGGCGTCGACGCGAACGGAGTGGAAATCGGCGTCCCAGATCCGTGGTCTGGCGAACGCCACTCGTTGTCAAGACCGCGCATCACCTGCTGGATTTCGGACGCCTCGTACTCGATCGCGTTCGCCAGCTTCTTCGCGTCGAGCACAAGGTCCATCAGACCCGTTCCGAGAGGAGCCAGCTGGCCGAGCATGATGTTCTCCGACACACCAGTCAGCGGATCTCCCTCCGAGAACATCGCAGCGTCCATGAGAATCTCGACCGTCTCTTCGAACGAGCACCGCACAAGCGGACCCGAGTCGTCTCTGTTGATACCGTGACGCGTGATCGCCATCAAGTGGCCGCGGAAGGTCATCACGTCGGCCAAGCACGCCAAGTGACGGTAGTTCACGTACGCACCATCGAAGGAAATGACCTGTCGGATCTCGTTCAGCAGCGCGCGGCGAACCGCCTCGATGCCGAGCACCTGGATGATCTCGACAATGTCATTCGAGATCGTTCGCGTCGAGTCCACCTGAGGGTAGCAGAGTACGTCCAAGAGGTTCGTGCCATCCGTATCAAGCACCCACTCCGTCATCATCTTGAAGCCAACGTCGTCGAACCAGTGTGTCTGTCGCCCTTCACGAATGTACACCTTCTTCACGCCCTGGATACCGCGCAGCTTCATCTGCGTCAGCATGTTGTGCTCCACACGCTTCAAGAACGTGTCGTCTTCCTGACCCACAGCAGTCTCGCCGGATCGCTGCAGCTTCTCTTCCTCGTCGCTCATGATGCGGATGCGCAGAACAAGCTTGTCGGCGTTATCGTCCGTGAAGATGCACGACAGGTCCTGGCCATACTCAGACTCGATCTGGGCGGCGATCTCGCTCATCGACAGCTTCTTGTCCGCCATCATCTCGCGGTTCAACTCGATACGCAGCAGCCACGGAGAGCGCGCCATTGGCGTGTCTTCGTCTGGCATCTCGTAGTATGTCGCCACGAACTCCTGATCTTCCTCGATGATCGTGTTCATCGGGTCGGGGTCGTAGTAGATCGCAGTGTTCGCGGTCACATCCGCCAGTGTCGTGTACTCGAGCTGCGACTGGATGAACTTGGCTTTGTCGGCATCGTGCGCTGAGTCCGCCGTGAGGTAAATCTGCAGCGACGGCGTGCGCACGTCCTTCGCGATGTTCATGATCTCTTTCAAACGAGGCACACCGAGCGTCACGTTTTTCGCCGACACACCGGCGTAGTGGAACGTGTTCAACGTCATCTGCGTCGCCGGTTCACCAATCGACTGCGCGGCAACGACACCAGCCATCTCGCCAGCAGCAACGAGCGCGCTGGTGAACTTCGACTCGATCTCACCCACCAGCCACTCGAACGCGGTCTCCGTCAGGCGATGCTCCAGCGTCACGCACTTTGACGCCAACGTCGAGCGCAGCAGGATCTGGAAGAACAGCGTGGCGTTGTCCTGGGCTTCAACGCTCAACGGGTCCTCGCCCTGCACCACGATGATCTTCTTGCAGAGCTCCTTGACGCCTTCGATGATGCGCGAAGGGTGGAGGCTCGACGGCTTCTCCAAGTCGATGCTAAATAACTGCTGCGCGTTCTCCACCAGCCGGCGGATGTTGACTGGCACCTGGGCGGCATTGTCCGACTCCTGGCCCTGACCACGACTTGCCAGAATCACTCGCAGGTTCACGCGATCCTTCTGGAGCTGCGCGATTTCCTCACGCAGCAGCTGCTGCGTCTGTTGACTCGTTCGGATGTCCTTGATGATATCAGGCTCCAAGTACAGCTGGTCGGGACACTTTGGAACGCATCCGAGGTACTCGCTCGAGACGTCGAACACGTACTTGCTGTCGAACTCGCGCTTGTTGAGACGGTGGGACTCGAAGCGCTGCTTCTCCACCCACACAGCGTCCATGCCGTCTTCGCCGTACAGGAACTGGATAATCTCGCCCTGCGCATTTCGGACCGTGCCATCGTAGCGAGCCATGACAGACTCCATGGCTTTCACAAGACGACGCTGAATGTAACCAGTCTCGGCTGTCTTCACGGCGGTATCAATCAGACCTTCGCGACCACCCATGGCGTGGAAGAAGAACTCCTGAGGCGTCAGACCCTTCAAGTACGAGTTCTCGACGAACCCGCGACTCTCCGGACCGAGATCGTCCTTGCCGTAGTGCGGCAGCGTGCGATGGTTGAAACCGTACGGGATACGTTTGCCTTCGACGTTCTGCTGACCCACGCAGGCGATAATCTGGGAAATGTTGATGAACGATCCCTTGGAACCGGACGTCACCGTCGCCTTGATGTTGTTTGTCTCGTCCAAACTGCCCTGGGCTTCACGACCAGCCTGATCACGAGCGGTGTTCAGCACCTTGTTGACAAGCTGCTCGAACGACTGCACCATGGTTCGCCCTGGTTGGGTCTCCAGCTCGCCCTTCTGTCCACGCTGGACGAGATCGTGCACCTGCACCTTCGCTTGCGTAATGATGTCGACAATGGTCTTCAGCGTGCTGACATCGGCAATCGTGTCGCTCACGCCGACGGTGAAACTGCGTCCAACCAACCAGTTGTTCACGAGCTTCTGCACGGCGCCGAGGAAGTACTTCGCCTCTTCCGCCCCCTTCTCCAGCATCGTGATGTGGATGAGACCGCCAGCAGACGAACCGATGACCTTCTTGTCAATGATGCCAGCAAGCAGCTCGCCGCGCTGCACGATCACGCGCGAGTCAAACGGGGACAGCTCGTTGAACTTCTCGCTGCTGTTGTGGATCGACGCGAAGCCCATGAAGTTGATCGCCGGGATGATCTTCGAGAAGAGCTGCTTGCCGGTCCAGATCGGGCGGTACTTGCCAAGCTCGCCCTTCTTTGGAACCAAAATCGCGGGCGTCGGGATTTTGCCGTCCCAGTTCAGCACCCACATGAGCAAGCCCATCACGATGTCCTTCTCCACGAACACGTCGCGCTTCGTGAATTTCTGCACGCCGAGGAGCGAGTCCTGCACAATACCCATCACTGGACGGTTGCTCTGCGGGGTGATGATCACCTTGTGCACCATCATCAGCTCCTGCGCCTCAGCACGAGCAGTCATCGACTGCGGGACGTGCAGATTCATCTCATCGCCATCGAAATCGGCGTTGTACGGCGCCGTCACCGACAGGTTCAGTCGGAACGTCGACCAGTCGAACACTTTCACGCGATGTGCCATAATGGACATCTTGTGAAGCGACGGCTGACGGTTGAACAGCACCAAGTCGTCGTCGCGGAGGTGGCGCTCGACGATCCAGCCGCACTTGAGCGCGAGGTCCGACTTGTTCTTGATGTAGCGCAGATCGATGCGGTTGCCGTCTTCGCGGATGATGTACTTGGCACCAGGGTGGTCCAGCGGTCCGTTCGAGATCAGCTGGTGCATGTACGCCATGTTGAACGGCGTCACGCGCTCCGGCACGGTCAAGTTCATCGCGATCGAGCGCGGCACGCCGACTTGGTCAATCTCCAGGTTCGGATCGGCGGTAATGACGGTACGCGCAGAGAAATCCACACGCTTGCCCATCAAGTTACCGCGAATGCGGCCTTCCTTGCCGCGCAAGCGCTGGCGCAGAGTCTTCAGCGGCTTGCCGGATCGCTGCTGCGCTTGCGGGAGTCCCGGCTGCTCGTTGTTCAGGAACGTCGCGAGGTGGAACTGCAGCAGCTGCTCAAACTGCTCGATGATGTGGGACGGCTCGCCCTTCCGCACGCAGTTGAGCAGCGCCAAGTTCGCTTTCACAATCGACGCCAGGTTGTGCGTGAGGTCGTCTTCGCCACGAGCCATGCCGTCGATGGCGACCGACGGCCGCACATGCGGCGGCGGCACCGGCATGAGCGTCATGACGAGCCAGTCCGGGCGAGCCCAGCGCGGGTCAAGGCCGAGCGCGAAGCAGCCTTCGTCCGAGATGTTCTTGAAGATCGAGAGCACCTTCGCGGCAGGCAGGTTCTGCTTGCGGTCGCCCGAGCCAGGCACGTCCTCCATCTGCTCGGGAAACTCGACCATGAGCTTGATGCCCTGCTTGCGGTACTTCGGCTGCAAGCCGCCGCAGCCGCCGTGCCCGCCTTCTTTCGGCTTGGACTTGTCGTCGAGACCGCCCTGCAGACCGATGTTGAGATCCTCGCGCATCTTCTCCATGTCGGCCTCCTCGCCGTACTCGCACATGGACTTGTTGCTGCAGATCTCGTAGACCGCCTTGAGGCGGCGCTTGCCGTTCTTGATGCGCATCGCCGAGCGGAAGCGGTGGTCGCGCTCGTCGCTCAGCACCTTCGAGCAGTGGAAGCACACGGAGCGCAGGATCTTGAGCACCTCCTTGATGAAGCCGAGGTGGAACATCGGACGCGCGAGCTCGATGTGCCCAAAGTGGCCCGGACAGTCGTTCACCTTGCCGCCGCTGCCGCTGTACGTGCCTACGAAAGTGAGATTTAAAGAAAAAAGATCGCGTGAGAACCACGAACCCACCCAACAAGACGAGGGGGAAAGCACCAACCGCCACCAAAAGGCGACGGCGCTGTCGCCACACACTGCACAAGACACAGATAAACCACGAAACGTACAATCGCAGGTCTTGCAGCGCGCGCGGAAGTCGCACGTGCCCATGCGCGGGTCGCCGATGCCGCCGATGACCGGGTGGCCGTTGAGGTACGTCTCGGGACGCGAGATGCCGTCGGGGATGATGCGGTCGTTCACTTTCGTCTGCTTGGTCACGGACATCGCGCGGATCTCCTCGGGGCTGAACACGCCGAACTGCAGGTGCTTGACGCGCCGCAGCCGCGCGCTCGAGTACGAGAACTGCGTCGACGACATGTTTGTTTCTTTTTCTTCACTTCTGGGTTCCGTTCCACTGGCTGACTGGTGAAGACGGCGGTGCAGACGAGGGGACGTCTAAAGTGGCTTCACTATCCGAACCCGCGTGGGCTGCTTCGCTTCGACACACGCAGACAGATGCACGCGCCTCGCTCGCTCGCTCTCTCGCTCCCTTCCTTCTCTCTTCTCCAGTGAGCAGAAAGCGGCGAGTTCGCAAGTGAGCGCTCGCGAGCGACGGGCGGCGCTCGAGCCAAACGCGCGAAGAGGGGAAAAAGAGGGGGAGGGTGTACCCTCGATCTCCTCTTATGTGCGAGGGTTTCGCTCGCAGGAGCAGAGCATGATTGGGTGAAAAGAAAGCGTTTGAACAACAGCATTGGCGGAAATGGAAAATGCTGCATCGGACATAAGAGGAGAGAAAAGGTAGGCATTCTCGAAATTGGCGCGGACGAAATGTGAAAATGGTGTCGGCAACCTCGCATGCATCCATTCCGTTCCACTCGATCTTCATGTGCAGGCAACACCCCTTTGCACACTGCAAGAGCAGCTTCAGCTGGGCAATCCTGCGCGTCGATTGATGCCACCGTTGCTGCTCCCGGGAGAGCTCGCGGGCTCGGACGACGTGGCCGCGAGCTCTTCGAGATCCAGTGCGTCGTACGCTCTCGGGAACGTCGTGGTTTCCGGAAAGTAGAGCCTCTGCTGCTGGTTCGAAGGACTCGTCGGCCGTGAGCGGCTGTAGCGACTCGAGCACACACTCGGCGGATACGAGCCGCCGGCACTCGCGACCGCCCCTTTGCCCGGGCTCCAGGAACTCCTGGTGCAGCGAGGCGACACTCTCTGAGAGTCCGTCTTGCGCGGCGAGAGCTTCGGCTGGAACGTGCACTCGCGGAGCTCAAGCTCGTCCCAGATCTCCTTCTCCCGCGCCAGCCGCCTCTCCCTCTGCGCTGCCCAGCGCGTCGAGCGCTCGAAGAACGCAGCGTTCGCGTCGCAGCTGCTCGCTGCGTGCTCGTCATCAGCATCGTCATCCTCACCTCGACAATGCTGCGGCGACCTGGCGGACAGCGTGTTCCACGCGTCTCGGTAGAACGGGTTCCTGAAAGTGCACTCGCTCGCTGCCAACGTGTCGTAGAACTCCTTCAGCTGCGAGTCCTTCGCCTCTTTCTCGCGCTTCCACCGCAGCTGCTTCTCGTAGATCGCGCTCGCCTGCACAGGGTCCACTCGGCAGGCTTTCGCTGCGTTTGCGCTGGAGTCTGCCAAGCCCTCATCGCCACTCGTTCGACAGCACGCGCAGCGCTTGTGGTGGTGGGGCTGCGCGTCACTCAGCGACGCAGCGTCTTTCGTGCTTCTCTGCTTTGCGATCTGTCGGCTTCGACTCGACAGCTTCGGCATGTTCTATCAAGCAGCAGGATCAGCGTTAGTGAGTCTTCATGAATAACAAGGAGATGATATCAGTTCGAAGAACGCACCAGCAACCGGTCGACTTGCTGGTTCTGGCGCTCCACCAGCTGCGCGCGCTTTTTCTTGTATGCCTCGCCGACCGCCCAGAGTCTCTGCACGGCTGCTGGTAGAGCCCCATCCTCGTGGCTTTCTGTTCCTTTGCGACACCTGCGCTGGCGTCTCGCATCGTTGTCCGTCTGGTTGTCTGGCGCTGAGCTCTGTCTGTTACCAGCCTCTGCCTTCTTCTTCTTCTCTCTTTGCTTGCCCAGTTGATACAGTCGTTCGTGCGCCGAGAGCGAGGAGCGACTCAAGTTGGCCGAGTGCGGCGCGACGCTCGGGTGGAAGCGACCGGCAGCAGCAGCCTCCGTCTGCGCCAGAAGCCGCTCTTCCTGCTGGTACTGGTAGATCAGACCGAGCAGCGTTAGGCGGTCCTCCACTTTGCACTGCGCGATGTCGTCCTCGCGTCGGTCGAAGAGCTCGGACGAGTGGCGCGCGATCACTGGTTTGCCAGCCACCTGCGCACTCAGCTTGGCGCTCTCTTCCTGTCTCAAGTGCGTTAGCCTGGTCTCCTTCTCGCAGTTCCACGCCATCAGGTGGGACACGTCTCGGTAGATCCGCTTCGAGCGCTACCGTGCCAGCAATGGCAATCGATCGATCCACGAGTTAGAAACCCTATCTGTGCATGCCATCGCCTAGTCAAGACCGCGCGCACGCACCCGGTTGATGGTCGGACTCGGACGGAAGAGTTCGTCCTCTTTCTCGCAGACCGAGAGGCGGATCTGCTCTTTCTTCTGGCGGTTCTGCGCCACGAACTGCCGCATGCGCAGCTGGAAGTTCGGCTCGAACGTTGCGCTTGCACGCAGCAGCTTGAGCGAACTGCGGCTCGCGCGCGGAAACGCAGCAGCGCCAGCAGGCTCGTGGTTGCTACTCGAGCTCTGCTGATGCCTGGACTCGCGGAGATTCCGTGGTGGGACGCGAGCGGAGCTGCTCGTCTCGTGCTTGCGCCGCGGCGTCCGCGCAGGACTCTCGACTAGCAGCTCGGGCGTGAATGCGCACATCTCGTCGCTGAAGCGCATGATGGGCTGCAGAGGCGACATCGCGTCGGACGCAAGTCCAAACGCAGTGTTGGGGTCGCCTGAGTGCTCGATGAGCTCATCGTCCCCGTCGTCGTATGCTTCGTCGAGCGAGCCCTGGGAGGAGGATGGCGAGTACGCCTCCAGATCGGCGTTGTCCGCAGCGCCACTGCTGACGTTGAGCAGATCCTAATGCGTGCACAGAGCGGCAAAGTCGTAGACACACACGTTCATCTAATGCACCAGAGCAGCTCTGCTTTGGTTCAAACGCCTGGCAGAGTGGACTGCAAGTAGCAACCACATTACCTGCAGGAGCTTCTTGAGCGAGAGCACTTCGTCGTACGTCTCTGTAGAGTACCGCAAGAGCACAACAGCGCGGCATGTGAGCGGCTCCCATGCTATCTTCGAAAGAGAGGAGGAGGAAGAGAGTAGCAGACTCACGCTGGAACTGTTGCTCGATCTCGTCGTCCTCGCTCTCGCTGGGCGACTCGCGGCGCCGCGCAGGCTGCGAGCTGCTGGCGCTGTGCATGTTGCTTTGCTAGTACTAGCAGCAGCAACAGCAGCAGCAGGTAGAGAAAATGGCGTCGTGCTTGGTGATCTGTTTCTGGCTGCGGAGGTGGCGTCGGAAATACATCGGACGAAGGAGGAAGGTGCAACCGTTTCGGGTTGTCGCTCTTGCTCTTCAGAATTGTGGCAAGCTCTGCATCACTGCATTGAATGGATGGATTAGCGAGGGGCGTCGAGCGGCGATGCTGCAGCAGTGGTCATCGATCCTCCTGCTGCGCGGCTGCACCGGCAGGCGGCGAGAGGCGTCTGATCTTCCTCAGCGAGCTGCTCTTCAAGGTCGCCAATGTCGAAGCGAAGCGCTTGGCAGATGGAAAAGTGGAGGTGACGATTTGTGCCGAGCGAACACGAGCCAATCAGAAGTGTCAGACAGAATTTTTAGCCAATCGACACTGCGCTTCGACACAAACCGCTTGCGCTTGTATGTGAGCACTTTAGCAATATTCTGCCAATCAAAAAATTCTTTTTTGGCCAGTAGCGCGCTGGGTTGCTATTCTTTCACCCAATCAGAACGAGCGGCGCCGGATTGCGAATCACCTTTCCCGCGCATTCCTTCAAAGCCAGAAGTCCATACAAAAGGAAAACCTGCGTTCCGACACCGCTCAGTATGCTTTCAACCTACGGTTTCAGCATCCTCCATGTCGATCACAAAGAGGAAATATTTCCCGCCTTCCTCATGATTGGACGAAAAAGAAACCCGCGAAAGCATTTCAACGAACCGGATCGGTTCCCGCACAAACCACGCAGACCAATTCAGCCAATGGTCACCCCGCGATAAAAGGTGTTGCAACCAATCTCGGACGAATCGGACGAGCATTCGCTTCAACGGCAGCGCGTGAGAGCGCGTGTGTGAGTGTGCTTGTGTGTGTGTGTGGAGCGCTCGCTCGAGACAGAGACGCGACCATGGACGACGACATCTACGCGTACGAGCAGGAGCTCGACGAGATGGACGAGTGGGAAGCCATGCACGCGCACGAGATGGAGGCGGCGGAGGACGAGATGCGCGCGATGGAGGTCGCGGAGGCCGCGATCGCGAAGGGCAAGAGCGCAGTCGCCAGCAGCGCGTCGGTGCCAGCGACACAGTCAGGCAGTACGTGCGTCGTCGGTAATGGCGATGGTGACGTGCGTATGGAGCAGGCGCCAGTGGAGGAAAACGCAATCGACGCAAAGATCGCGCGCGCGCAGAGCCGTCTGAACCAGGTGCTGGAGCGCTGCGCGACGCTCATGGGCGAAGAAGAAGAGGAGGAAGAAGGAGAGGGCGGCGAGACCGAGCGGATTGATGACGCCGCCGTACGCAGACAGAAGGCACCAGCGGCGCTCGACAGCACGACGTCGAGCTTCTTGCTGAGCCGCCCGCCGATCGACGTCGACTCGCTGCCGGTCGTGATCAACGGGAGCCAGCGGATGTTTCTGCGCAAGAAAGCGCCGCGAGACGAGAGCTCAGCGCCTCGAGTCAGCCCGGTCGATTCGCTCGCGCTCGTCCCGATCCAAGAAATGATGGAGAGCATCGAGCGCGTACGTCTGGGCTTTCATGTGCTTGTCTGCTTGTCTGCTTCGTTGGCTAATGTGTTGTCTCACACGTGTGCGGGTGCAGCGCCAAATCGAAGCGACGATGACGAAGATTGACTCGCCGCTGGACGACTTCCCCAAGGCGCTGCGCAGTGGCGAGCCGCAGAAGGCGAACGTCCTGTGGCTCGACAAGTACAAGCCGAAGCGCTTCATCGATCTGCTGAGCGACGAGCGCACGAACCGCGAGGTGCTCCTGTGGATCAAGAAGTGGGACCGCTTCGTGTTTCCGGACAAGAAGCCGCACGAAAACGCCGCCTCTGCGGTGTCACGCGACAAGCCCTCGGGCTTCAAGCAACAGCAGCAGTCGTTTGGATCAGGCAATGGGAACTTCAAATCGCGCTTCAATGGTCCAGAGAGCAAGAGCAACGATCCCGCGGAAGACGACGACCCGCGGCCGTTCCAGAAGATCATCCTGATCTGCGGTCCGCCTGGCGCTGGCAAGACCACGCTGGCCAACATTGTCGCTCGCCACGCCGGGTACAACCCGATCGAGGTGAACGCCAGCGACGACCGCACTGCTAGTGTCCTGAAGAACAAGGTGCGGATGCTGACTGCTCGCATGCAACCATATACAATAGACTGACTTACAGCGCCGCTCGTTGCTATCTCCCCCAGATCATCAGCGCCATGGAGATGCAATCGATCTTTGGCGAGCGCAAGCCGAACTGCATCATCCTGGACGAGATCGACGGCGCGATGAACGGCGGCGATGGCAAGAGCGCGATCGCGGCGATCCAGGAGATCATCGCGACGCCGCTGCAGCTGAAGAAGCAGCAGCAGAAGGGCGGCAAGCGCTCGGCGAGCCAGAAGCAGGGTCACCCGCTCACGCGACCGATGATCTGCATCTGCAACGACCAGTACGCTGCCGTACTGCGGCCGCTGCGCAAGGTCGCCAAGATCTTCGTGCTTGACACACCGAACTCGCAGCGACTCGTGAGTCGCCTCAAGTTCATCTGCAAGGCCGAGGGACTCAAGACCTCGACCGGCGCGCTCTCGACGCTCTCGTCCACGGGTGGCAACGACATCCGCTACTGCCTGAACGCGCTACAGTTCCACAGCACACAGTCGAAGAACAGTATCGCGGCGATCGCGAGCGGGCTTGTGGGCCAGAAGGATCAGTCGAGCGGCGTCTACGACACGATGGACAAGGTGTTTTACCAGCCGAAATCCAAGGCTGCCGTCAAGTCCACATCCGCACAAGGCTTGAGCGACTCGACGTTCCGCGAGATTGAGGAGGCTGCGCACTCGATGGGCAACTACCCGCTGCTCATCAACGGTCTGGACGAGAACCTGCCCAAGATGATCTTCAACGATCCAACCATGAGCAAGCTCTGCGCCGCGTTCGAGTGGATGGGCGTGGCGGACGCTTGGGACACGCGCGCGCGCTCGGAGCAGCAGTTCGTGTTCATGGCGTACATCCCGTTCGCGGCGCTCGCGGTGCACACGGCGTGCTGCACGAGCTCCCGGCGGCGCATCGAGTACCCGCGCGCGCACTTTGAGGCGCAGAAGCGCGCCGAGAAGGCGACCAACATCCTACAGGCGCTCATGGAGAACTCGCAGCTGCACCAGAGTCTGCGCGTGAGCGCGGGCGTGCTCGCCGTGGACGTCGTGCCGTGGCTCGTGGCCATCCTGTCGCCCAACATCCGCCGCCTCAACCCGGCACTGCAGTCGACGGACGAGAAGGCGATGGTGCAGCGCCTCATCGAGCTCATGTCGGCGCTCGGACTCTCGTTCCGACCCAAGTACCTCCCGGACGGCAGCGAGGACTACACGCTTGAGCCGTACGTGTGGCGCGATCCATCGAAAGATCTTGTGTGCTGCTTACTGACATTGCGTTGTGTGTGTGTGTGTGTGTTATCACTGTAGCCCGCTGCACGAGCTGCTGGAGTTCCGCGGTGGCGAGAACGACAGCGCGTACCGGTCCATGCTGCCGCTCACCGCCAAGAAGATGATCACGCGCGAGGTGGAGCTGCAGCAGATGCGGCGCAGCGAGACGAACGCGAGCAACAGCCGAGCCAGAAAGGACGCCGCCGCGAATGCTGCTGCCGGTGCGAGCAAGACGGAGACTGCGACGTCGACGCAGCCAGAGAGCGCCGCTGCGTTCGTGCTCCCCGAGCTTAGTCGTACGTCGTTCTTCTGCTGTGACTGCGTCTTGTGTGGATATCTCTGGCTGCGCCTGCTGACAAGTGTGTCTTGCGTCGTGCATAGAGGAGAAGATGGCGGAGAAGCTCGAGGCGATCCGCAGGCGCAATCCGTTCGCGTTCGCGCACCGCGAGGCGAAGCGCAAGCGCGACACGGACGAGAAGCGGGCGGACGACGAGCTCAAGAACCCGAACGGCGGCGACGCGCGGCCCGTCGTGCGCTACAAGTTCAACGAAGGCTACACGTGTGGCATCATCACGACCGTGTACATGCGCGATTTATTATGAACGCACCGCGTGCCTGCGACGCATGGCTAGCTAGCGGTTTGTAACCAAGTCCATTCGATCACTTCTTCCCGCCTTTCTTCTTCTTCTTAGACTTGCTCTTGTCGGACTGCGGCGCAGCTGAAGTCCCAGTCTGCTGCGCTTGAGAAGCGCCTCCAGGCGCAGCAGTACCAGCAGCCGAGTCAGCGGCATTGGCTAAGAGGGCTGGCTTCATCGGGCCGAGCACTTCCTGCATCACGAAGCGCAGCAGGCGCGTGAGCCGCGAGAGGTTGCTCACCACGGCGGTCTGGTACGTGATGCTCTGCGCAGTCACCTGCTGCTGCAGCGCTGGCGCTCCATCAGCGTGCGCATCTTTCTTGCGCGGACGCGTTGCCACGCGCGCGACGATCTTGACGACGCTCTTGCTCGGCTTCTTCTGCCCCGCGGCGCGCGTGGCCGAGGCGGCGGGCGTCACACGCGTCTTGAGGAAGAAGCGCGTGTCGGCGTGCGGGTCCGCCACGAACGCCACCTTCGCGAGCTCCTCAAACTTCTCCCAGTTGAGGTTGTTCTTGCTGCTGATGCTGCGCGCTCCTCCGCCGCTCGCCATGGTCGCTCGCTCGTCGTCCTTCCGGGCTCGTCCTTCCGGGCTCGTCCTTCTTCGCTCTCGAGTGTCGGAGCTGCCCAGAGGATCTTCCGTTCTTCAACGCAGGACTTCTTGCGATAACTGATAACAGCAACTCAGGCCCAGAAATACTCAGCTGTCCGTTTCTCTGACCCGATCTGAGTCTCATTTGCTCGTTCGACAACAAGACAAGACGAGCTGCTGAAGATATCAGGCGACGCTCGAAGCGCGCTCTCTCGCTCTCTCTCTCTGCTGCGCCTCGCCCCCTTCCTGCCAGCAGCAGCTCACATTACCCAACGCACGCACGCACGCAGCAGCACACTCAGACGATGGACGTGGAGAAGGAGGTGGAGCAGCTCGTGGTCGAGATCCGCCGCCTCGGCGCGCAGGACGGCGGCAAGTTCGGCGTCACGTTCGGCGTGCTCTTCGATGACGAGCGCTGCCAGGACGTGTTCGAAGCGCTCATGGGCACGCTGCGCGCCGCGAAGCGCGTGAAGAAGATCGACTACCAGGGCCAGCTGCTGCTCAAGGGCGTGCACGACAAGGTCTTCATCGAGCTGCTCGAGTAAACCGAAGACTCCCCCTTCCGCAGCACCAAGCGTCGCACCACGACATCAAGCGCCACGCACGGAGCCACATAAACACACACGATAGAAAGCGCGCACCAAGAGCCAGCACCTGCAGTTGAGTATGCATATGCGTACAGAAGTGACTCCCCTTACATAGATAAATAGTTACCACGCCACGCCAGCAGCAGTCTGCAATCATTGCCAGGACGCCTCCCCCCTCTGCTCTGCTACCGCCGTCGCCCCTGGTGCTGGGGACGAGCTCTTCCCCACGAGGTCGTTGAACTCGTTCACCGCACTCTTGAGCTCCTGCTGGCACGCCTCGACCATGAGCGACCGTCGCTCCTGCGCCTCGATCGTGGTCACGAGGTCGAGGTTCGCGAGCCCCGGACCCGAGAGGATCTGGTCGAGCAGCGCCTCGGTTTGGCTCAGGATGTCTGCATTGTTTCTCGAGGACGTCGAGAACTTGGGCGACGTCGGTCGTGAGTGCGAGCGTATCAGCCGCCGCTGCACGGAAGGCACTCGGTCGCGATGGCCCGTTCTGTGCGAAAGCCGCTCCACAAGATCCTGGAGTCGCAGCAGCTGCGTTTCGTACAGCTGCGTGCGATCTTCGTACTCGGTGAGCCGCTGGTTTGCTCGCAGAAGCTGCTCAGCGGAGTTCACAATTGTGTCAGCGTGACGGATCCACTGGCCGTAAGGTTGGCAAGAAGAGCTGTCATGCTGTACCTGCTGCGTCAGCTGCTCGTTTGCACGCTCCTTCATGTATTCGCCAGCAGAAGAACACCGCAAGAGTTGTCAGTAGAGCTTCTTCGTCACCCACCCACAACCACACAAAGCAAGAGCCGATGGCGTTTGTACCAATGCAGAGACACGGCTCTCTTCGTGAAGCTGCCGGTTCAGCACCGCAGGGAGTCCGCTGCAGCTAACCAGCATTCGCTCGCGCTTCCACACGCGCCGACGAACGCGATCGTCCAACCCTTTCTCGCTGCAGGCAGCCGCATCAACAGCAACGTTGCATGAGACGCTCCGCTGCGACGGCAGTACCACTGCTCGCTCATGCTGGCTTACCTGCTCGGCGGATGGTCGGCGTCATCCAGTTTGCTCCACGAAGGCGCATAACTCCAGCCGTTCTCGTCTGTTCGCGTGCTGTCCACATCGAGATGCCACCCGCTCACCCACTCCCAGTCTTTCGAAGGCAGCACCACCTGCACTCGCATTCGTCCAACCCTTCAGCTTTCATTCTGCGGCAGCAGCATGACATCGCAATAGATAGCGAGTATACCTTGTCGAAAGCCCACTCCTCCCCACTCGCTCGACACAGCGCCGGTCTGTCGCCCTCTGACAGCCGAGTCTCCCAGCCAGTTGGATACAGTCGCTGGTGCTCGAAGACCTTCTCCTCCACACGAGCGATTCTGCCTCCCACACGCGGCGGCGGCTGTGGACTCGCACCGCCGCTGTCACCCCCGCCTGCCTTCAGCTCGTCTTGATACCGCTCCACGAGCGCCTCCAGCGCAGTGACCTCGCTGGGAACACACATACACATACGAGCCACACATCAGACTCGCTGCTACACAACGATAGCAAGGAGCTCAGTTGGGAGAAGAGGAGTCACCCGAATGTACCTCTTCAGGATTCGGCACTCGCGCTCGAGCGCCTGCTCTCGCTGGCTCATCGTCGCAGGAGAAGCAGCGACACGCGTGCAGGAAGCGAGGCGGCGTGCGCACACAGATCTTCGCTCGCGCACTCACGGGCACGCACACACACACGCACACACACAGAAGGCGACGACGCGGACGAGAGCGACTGCCTCACTCGCTCGCTCGCTCCTTCTCGCGATACCTCGGCAGTTGAAGTCGCTCGTGCTTTGTGCGCTCTTTTCGCATCATCTCAGCGCTTTCCGTTTTCAGCCTATCGCATGCTCGAACGACTGAGACTGTTCCGCCATTCGCTGGTAGCTGACTTGGTTGTGTCCAATGAGAATGGGGATCCACAAAGCGCGTAATTACGATTCGAGAGTATTTACGAGCGCTCAGTCAGGCGTTCGTTGGCTGGACGTTGCTGTCGTTTCGCGCACCACCCGTTCGAGAGCGAGCGATCGCAACGCCCACACACAGCTCCATTATCGAATCCGAGCCTCTCCAGCCACAGCCACAGCAGCGGAAGCAGCATGGGCAGCAGCAGCATGAGCAGCAGATGCGACAGCGACAGCAGAGGCAGCAGTGAGCAGCCGACAGCAGACAACAGCGAGCGGACAGCGGCAGCAGAGCGACCGTCCTCGCGAGTGTGTGCATCTGTGTGAACCATTGTGTGTGCATGTTTGTGTGTGTATGTTTATGACTGGTGCTCAAGTGATTTCAAAATTTAGATGACGAGACTGAGAACGAAAAGAGCTTCACTGCATTGCGTTCTGCCGTGCTCCGAAGCGACTTGGACTTCAATTGTGAAGAGTATTCGAGGCATTTGTATGATGAGACCAAACCAACCAACTGCATCTCGCATGACTGTACGTGTGTGTGTGTGTGTGCATTTCCATATATGTGTGAGTGCGTGTGCGGGGAGACTGTCTGTGATGCTCAAAAAATATTTGCTACTCTTGAAAATCAATGACGACATATATGAATCACCAAGATCTCTGAGACGGAATCCCCACCGCATGTGTGCATATGTATTGTATTCCCACGAAGGCGATGACGACAAAATATAGGGACATCTGAACTGCGTACTCGCATGAAGATACTCCAGTGGAATCTCATTAACTGAAGCCTTCGTATCCATCCCCACCAACGAGTAGCTAGCTAGGCAGCCAGTCGAGCGAACCAAGGTGTCAAATTCTCGCCATCCCCCATCCCGTGGATAGTAGAAGCCGAATCCTTGGGACAAGAAACCCCTGCGCGCGGACCCTCCACTCGGCTCGCAGATCCTTCCGATCGACTTGCAGGAGGAAGGCGGTCGCTGCAAAGTGATCGAGCGAGCCTCTCGGGTCTGTGCGCGGACATCTCCATCTCGTCTGTATCCGTTTTGCATAAGTGCTGCATATCTAGTGTAGCCATAGAGCCAGCGATCCATGTCAGTAAACCCAATCAACAACTTTTGCACCTTCCAACCTGTCGAGTGAGTTATTCCTGGATCGTCATTGCCTGAAATGTGCAGCTTCGTTTGCTGCCTTGGCGAGGCCATCAGCTGAAGCGCTCGAGTCGACCTCGAGTTGGTTGGTTCTTGCGGCTATGACGCGAGCGTCGGAAGCTCCGTATCAGCAGCAACTACCAGCGCCTGCTGCCAGAGTGCTGGGCAAGAAGCAGGGTCGCGGCGGCAACCTGCGCGTCGGACGCGTCGTCGCGGTGCGTCACGAGTGTCCCCGAGCCGTGGAGGTGTTTTCTTCTTTGATGACTCCGACGCTCACTCGAGTGCTGCAGGAGGTTCGCAATGGACGAGAAGTCGCGAGCCCGAACCAAGTGTCCGCGGCGCTCTTGCACGACGACGAGCGTCGCATCCAGGAGGACATGATCGAGATGCTCACAGTCAAGCTCGCCAAGAAGGAGCGCGAGAACGAGCTCTTCCGCGTCCAGCAGGTGCGTGCGAGGGCTCGTATCACGCACTGCCGCCTGCATGAACAAGTCGTTGTCGGCATTCGCACTCGATTGACTCATGCTCTCTGGTGCCTCGATAGAAATCGCTGGACGAGGCGCGAGCGAGCTACGAGAACCAGCTCCAGCAGCTCCAAACGGAGCACATCAAGATCAAGACGGAGCTCGTGGACGCCAACCAGCAGCTCCAGCGACAGCTGCAGCTCCTGCAGAGCCAATACGAGCGGGTGCGATCTCTTCCTTCGACACGCACTGAGTGCCACGTGAGCCTCACCATCTGACGACGCGGACCTGGGACTTGTAGATCAAAGAGGAGGGCGAGGCGCGCAATGCTGCAGCCCAGGAGCTCAAGCGACTCCGCGAGAAGGATCAGCTGGCGTTCCGAGCGCTCGACTCTGAGCGGCAGAGCGTGATCGACCAGCTCAAGCGAGACGTGAGAGCTTGCAGCGCCGATCGCAGCGCCATTGAGGCGAAGCTCATCGCAGCGCTGAACCAGCAGCAGGACTTGAGTGCTCAGGTACGACCAGCACTTTGGTTTGCTGGAGCGCATCCAGTGATCTCACACAGCTCAGCACTCTTCCATGCACCAGATCATCCAGCTCGAAGCGAAGAACGAGCGGCTGGACGAGAGTCTGCGAGTGGAGCAAGAGCTCCGGCTGCACGCTGAGCATGTACGCCTTTGAGTTTGGTTCCCATCGGATGCCGTGGGTTCGTTTCAACAGAAGACTCAGATGTTGCTTGACAGAACGTGGCAGCATCCACTGCAAGCCTCGAGCAGGAGCAGCGCGCGCGAGCGAACGTGGAGGAGCAGCTCCAGCGCTTGGCACAGGAGAAGCAGCTCCTCGAAGACAAGCACCGGCTTCTCAGCAAGGTTGGTGTCGTGGATCACCAACCGATCTCAAGACTCTCAATCCGAGCCTAACATGTTTCCCAATTGCGAACTCTGACTGAAGAGCATCAAGGACACGAGCGCAAAGGCAGCGGACGCGGACAAGAAGCGCCAGGAGCTGACGAGAAGCGAGGACCATCTTGGAGCGCAGCTCGCGCAGCTCAAGAAGGAGAACGAGGAGCTCAAGGCGCGGCGAACGCAGACGAGCGCGCAGGCGAAGCACATGAGCGCAAAGGTCGTGGCGCTCGAGAAGAGCTGCGAGAGCGCGCAGCTGAAGCTCAAGGACGCGCTGGACGAGGTCGAGAGCGCGCGCAAGTGTGGTCGCGAGTACCAGTTCCGCATCAAGCAGCTGCAGGAGGAGCTCGTGTTCCTGGAGAAGCGCAAGAAAGTGGAAGCAATACCGATAGCCACCACCAGCTCGACGAGCCAGGCAGCAGCAGTCGCGCCACCGACAGCAGCGACAGCTGGAGAGCCAATAGCCGAGTCTGTCCCTGCAGCATCAAGCAGCTCCGAAAGTACAGGCATCCCGAGCTGGATGAAGGGCTAGATGCCGAGCTCAACAGAACACGCGTGCTGTGCAGATGTGTGCGTTAATTAAAGAGCTGCGGAGCTGTCCGAGAAAGCAAGCCACCGCCAGTCTGAGAGCAGCACGGACAACTAGCTCCAGCTTGCCTCGTTACTCGACAAGCGCCATGTGGCGAGGCGAGAATGGCGCGCCGCCTTTCGAGAGCGCTGTCGCGATCTTCACCTTGACCTCCGGGTCGCGCACGCGCACCTTCTTGCGCTGCTGCTTGCCCTCGTACGTGCCTTTCACGCGCAGCGAGCGCACCTGGTCGTTCAGGATGCCCTGGCTCATCTTCTTGGACGCCAAAAAGTCTCGCACGCAGAAAACCGCCACGGTCTCCTCGTAGTCTGTTGCGAATGCCAGCACACACGCCGGTCAATGAGAGAGCTACACGCCAGGATTCGGAGCAGCTCGCACGACGTACACATGAAGTTCGTCTCTTTGAACTCGCGCTTGAGCACTGGCTTTCTCGCGCGCTCGCTTGGCTTCTTCACGCTCTCGATCATCGCCTGACTTGACACGGCTGCACACAACACAAGCCATCCATCACACGCCGTGAGTATCATCGCACTAGCTTCGCATGGATGAGAAACGCAAACGTACGCTTCATCGAGGGATCTTTCTTCACTTTCTTCGCGTGCGCGGCGCAGTCCTCTTTCCTGCCCACGCAGCACTTCTTGCACGCTCTAATGACGCATCCTGCTCAAAGAGACACGCGCGCACCACATTGCTCACATGCGTCAGTTCGGCGAGAGTGCAAGTCTGCCTCCTGTGCGCGCATGCTTGATCCTGCCTACCGGACGACATCTTCTTCGCGGAGCAGAACGGACACTCCTTGCTGCTGCTGCTGCTGCTGCTGCTCTCCGCCTCCTTCTTCGTCTCCACGGCGTCGACAGTCGAGTCGCTCGCCGAGCCGTCTCTTGCGTCGCTCGTGGTGACCTCCTCTGCGTCCGTGACGGTGTTGCCATTGCTGAGCGTGCTGGCGTCAGTCGTCCCATCGATCTCCATGCGCTCCGCAGTCTGCTGCTGCTGCTCGTCCGCCATCGCTGTCACGCGAGTCTGCTGCGCTGCGCTGCCTTCGCTCGTGGCTTCCAGTTGCCAGCAGGTGCCGCTCTTGTCCGCTTTCGCAGCGAGCAATCGTCGGACTGTTTTTGGCGGGAATGCAAAACCGATACCTAAGAAAGTATGCACACGCACATAAACGAGTACGAGCAGTACCAGCTCGGACAAAATAGAGCACGGCCTTCTATTTCGGCCGTTTCGGTATTACGTCACGAAGTGACAGTCACTCACGCTTTTGTGTTGTTTTTGTGCTGTTTGTGTGCTGTTTTTGCCCAAGCAAACGCAATCGAGATACCGTTCCATAGTGAACGCAAGTGAAGATTCCTTCCCCGCGAAAACGCAAAGCGCCACCTCCGCTCGCTCGAAGCCCGAGGAAAGAACGACACGACACGAGGCAGAGAAGAAGACGCGGACGGCGACAGAGGCGACGATGGTGACGCTGCACGTGAAGACGACCGCCGGCAAGAAGTTCTCGATCGAGATCGACCTGGAGAGCTCGGTGGCGGCCGCCAAGACTGCGCTCGAGGGACCCACGGAGGTACCGGCGATCCAGCAGCGACTCATCTACAAGGGGAAGGTGCTCAAGGACGAGCTCACGCTCGCGAGCTACGGTGCGTTCACTCGTTCACGAGGATCGTCGAGTGCGGTGTGACGATGAGGGGACTGCTGGCTAATCGACTGGATGTGTGGCAGGTGTTGAGGCGGAGCAGACGATCTTCTTCGTGCGCGGCTCGGCGCCGCGTCCAGCCCGTCCGGCGGCAGCTTCAAGCACGGAAACGCCTGCTGCTGCTGCTGCTGCTGCTGCTGCGACGACGACCCCTGCAGCGGCGCCAGCGCCTGCTGCTGCTGTGAACCCATTCGGCTTCCCGCTGTTCCCTCCAGCGGTGGGCGGAGCTGCGGGTGGCGCTGCGGCAAACCCGTTCGGCGGACTCTTTGGAGCGAACGGAGCAGCCGGCGGTGCCGCAGCGAACCCATTCGGCGGCATGTTCGGCGCTGCGGGTGGAGCAGGAGGCATGCAGAACATGGCGGCGATGCAGCAGCAGCTGATGCAGAACCCGGAGATGATGCGCCAGATGATGGAGTCGCCGATGATGCAGGGCATCATGAACAACCCGGAGATCATGCGCTCGATGATGCAGAGCAATCCGCAGATCCAGCAGCTCATGGAGCAGAACCCGCAGCTGAACCACGTTCTGAACGACCCCGAGCTGCTGCGACAAAGCATGGAGGCGATGCGCAACCCCGCGGCGATGCGCGAGATGATGCGGAGCCAGGACACCGCGATGCGCAACATCGAGAGCCACCCGGAGGGCTTCAACGCGCTGCGTCGCATGTACCAGGACGTGCAGGAGCCGCTGATGAACGCTGCGACGAGCGGTGCGTCGGCTCCTCGCGGCCCGGCGTTCACCATGCCGGGCGTCGCTGGCGGCGGTTCGAATCCCGCGAGTGCGACGCAACCGACTCCAGCGTCAGCCGACTCGACCCTTGGCGCGGCGCCTGCGAACCCGTGGGCGTCAACAAGTACGCTTGCTTGCAAAGCTGGTGTGTTCGACTCAGTGACGAGTCGGCTAGCGAGCTCACCAGTGTGACGTCTGTTCCTTCTTGTTTTGTGCTCAGCTACTCCACAGTTCCCAAGCGCGAGCAGTAACGTGACCAACCCGTGGGCAGGCGGCATGGGCGGCATGGGCGGCATGGGCGGCGCGCCAAACCCAGAGATGATGGCGCAGATCCTGCAGAACCCGCTGTTCCAGCCGGCATTAGAGCAGATCGCGAACAACCCGGAGCAGTTCATCGCGCAGATGGAGCAGATGAACCCGCAGATGGCGCAGATGATGAACGCAAACCCACAGGTGCGGCAGATGATGCAGAACCCAGAGTTCCTGCGCGCGGCGATGAACCCGCAGAACCTGCAGGCGATGATGCAGATGCAGAGCGCCATGAACCAGCTGCGGGGCAGCGGACTCGTACCTGGGTGCGTGCTGACTGTGTGACTCATCCAAGAGTGCCAGTGGTGAGAACTTGGTGTGGGCTAACATCGGCTGTGTCGTATTCTGCTACAGACTGGAAGGCTTGAACCTGGGCGGAGCGACCGCAGGCGGCAACGCTGCTGGTGCAAACCCGTTCGCTGCGTTCGGCGGACTCGGCGGCTTTCCTCTCGACTTTGGCAGCTTTGGCGGCGCTGCTGGCGGCGCCGCTTCGTCGTCGGCAGCAGCGAGCGCGAACCCGGAGGAGCTGTACGCGTCGCAGCTGACGCAGCTGACCGACATGGGCTTCTCGAACCGCGAGCAGAACCTGCGCGCGCTGCAGGCAACACAGGGCAATGTGCACGCAGCAGTGGAGCGGCTGCTCAGTGGAACCGTCTGAGCGGTTATTTTGCACGCAGAACTCACACGAGGACGCCACGCAGACAGAGCGAGCGAACGGGAGGGAGGCAGTGTCGAACGAGAGGCGCTTCCTCGCCTGCTCGCGCGTGTGCGGCTTGGCGTCATCCCCCCGCCAGTGAGCCGATCAATACAGCAGCACTTAGCGCAATGAGACTCATGTCTTTGGAACGAAAGCGTCCGCTTCAACTTGGTGTCCTCAAAATGGAAGAAGCGCCTGTTTGCACTGGATCCGCCTATCTCAAAGCGTCATACTTTATCCAGGTTTGCATTTGCCGACATCGACAACGCTTGAAGAAAAAAGGAAGAAGCATGAGTGGCCGCATCGTCAGCGCCATGGTGACGAGCGCTTGCTGCGCGAGACTGTAAGCGACGCACGACGCTCTCAGAGACACACACGCATAGAGAAAGGGAGAGTGCATAGACACGATGAGCACGGGAATGCGCATCCGGCTGCTGGAGCCGTCGAACGGCGTCGTCACGGGCGGCGCGCGGCTGCTGATCCACGGCAGAGGCTTCCGCCCGGCGCCGCACTCGCTCGTCGTGCGCTTCCGGCTGCTCGCGCCGGACATCGCGGCCGCGTCACTCTCCTCCAGTGCCACAGCAGCAGCAGCAGCCGGCTCCAGTAGCGCTAGTGCTGCTACCGCTGCGGTCGCCAGGGCGGATGTCTCGGGCAAGTTCATCATGGAGTCGCAGCTCGAGTGCGTGCTGCCGTCGTTCCAGCAGGACGCCACGCGCATCATCAGCCAGATCACGAAGATCCCGGCGACGTCCGCGACCGTACTCTGCTCGCCGCTGCTGCTGCGCGTACAGGTGGAGGTGATCCTGGACTCGGAGGCGGTTTCCAACACGCTGCTCTTCGCCGTGCACCAGCAGATCGTGATCCAGAAGCTCACGCCGCAGTGCGTGCTGCTCACGCCGCCGACGGTGATGACTGCGACGCTCAACCTGCTGCGTCTCTCGAGCCAGCACACCATGTATCCGAAAGCCGGCGGCAGCAGCAGCAATGCGCTGCAGGAGATCTCGTCGCTGCCGGTGTTTGTGCGCGTGCGGCAGGTCTCGGAGCGCACCGGCGCGGTGTCGGAGCAGACGCGCGAGGCCAAGTGGAAGCTCTCGTCCATCGGCGTGTACGAAGTGGAGTTTGACGCAATCGTGATGGGCTTCGGTGCCGCGAGCGTGGAGCTCACACTTAACCGCGGCGAGTTCATCCGCGGCAAGGACAAGCTGCCCGAGTCGCTCGGTTACCACGTGTACCGCGACGTGGCGCTTGAGGTGGTCGAGCCGTGCTGCGTCAGCGTCACGAGCGGTCGCATGACCGAGGTGCGAATCCTCGGCGAGGGCTTCGTGGACTCGGGCGACCTCGTGGTGCAGCTCTCACAGCGCGAGCTGAGCAACTCAGTGGCCACGGAGGACGGACCGCTGATCCCCGTGGCGAAGCTCAACGCGATGTTCGTGAACCAGAGCGAGATCCGCTGCAGCGTGCAGCCCAACATGCCGTTCGGACTCACGGCGTTCCACGTGTCACTCAACGGCGGGCGGCAGTATGGACGCACGCATGTCATCGCGCTGCTGCATCGCGACCGCGCGCTTGAGAGCATTCGGCCGGACTTTGGCAGCCTCGAGGGCAACACGCTGGTCACGATTCGCCACGCGTGCCTCACAGTCGAGGAAGCAGACTCGCCCAAGCAGATTCTCAAGATCGTGCCGCCCAGGAAGATCCGCGTGCGCTTCCAGGCGATGAACGACGACGGCACGCCGTCCGAGCGGCTCGTGAAAGTCGTGAATGCAGAGACGGCAACTTCTCCAGAGGACGAGCGCGGAGTCATCCGATGCCGCGCGCCTTCGTTCCTCGAAGACATGAAGCCCAAGAGCAGTGATGGTAGCGACAAAGCCGGTGAGAATGAGAAGATCAAGAGCGACCGCGACGGCGACGTCGTGCTGCGTATCAAGCGCTTCCGCATATCCGTAGCGCTCGGCAATGACGCGTTCTTTGGCGCGCTGGACTTTGGGTACTACTTCCCGCCGGTCATCCGCTCGATCACGATGCACCACGGACCGATCGCAGGCGGCACGTCCGTGTGTCTGCGCATGAAGTTCAAAGTGCCGCCGCGTCTGCCCATTCTCGTGCGCTTCCTGTCGCTGAGCACAGGGCTGCACGAGACAGTTCCTGGTGTCGTGTCTTCGACTGGAAAGGCTCCCAGTAGTGGGTCACGCCGCGCTTTTCTTACCGAGACTGCTTATGAGGCTCAACAGCAGCAGAAACTAGACCACCAGCTTCCTGAGAACAACCCGGCGTTCCTGATCTTCTGCACGACGCCGCCATGGACAAAGACAGCGAGCGATCTGCCGCACCTGACGAAAGTCCAGGTGTCGTACAACGGCGGCATCGAGTTTGTCCCGACGGATGACCCGGTGCTTGTAGGCAGCCCTCGTGGCGTGAAGCAGTCCCCACGAGGATCAACGGGCAACATCGCAGCAGCAGGAGCAGTCCCAGCGGGAGCAGCAGCAGGAACAGCGCTGACGACGCCGAGGAAAGCCGCCGATCAGCGCGCGCTCTGCCTCATCAAGGACATGTCGTACCTCTACTTCCTGTTCTACCGCCCACCAAATCTGCGATCGATCTTTCCCATGTCCGCCGATATCCACGGCGGGAGTTACCTGCGCATCATCGGCGACCACGTCGTCGACCACGGTGCGCAGGTGGCGGTTGTCTTCCAGTCACCGCAGATGAGTCGGAGAGTGGCAGGCTTCATTGAGAATGGCGAGATCCGGTGCTGCGCGCCGCCGTTCAACGTCGGGCTCGCCGCGATCTTCGTGTCGCTCAACTCGGAGCAGTACACGAAGTGCGAGTTCTTCGACCCGGAGACGAAGAAGCCGATCGAGTTCGTGTTCTACAGCTCGCCGTCGCTGAATGGCATCAGCCCACTGTGCGCATGCATCGCGACGTCGAGCGTGATCAGCATCTTCGGCGTGAATCTGATCGAAACCGGTCGCATCAAGGTGCGCTTTAGCTTTACGGGCCACCACGGCAAGCAAGTGTTCAAGGACATGCCTGGGAGAGCGAGGAACGGAGTCATCATGGCTCCGTCGCCGCTGTTTGCTAGCGAGTACACGGACAAGCAGGCTGTCGTGGACGTGGCGCTGAACGGATACGACTTCTCAGGGACAACTGTGTCGCTCTACTACTTTTCGTCGTATGTCGTGCGGCGCGTGGAGCCCGCGACTGGTGCGTTTGAGATCCCGATCGACATGGTGCTGCACGTGACGCCGCAGATCTCGAGCGATTCGGTGCAGATCCGCGTCCGCTTCAAGCACAGGTACACGCTCTGCGAGACAGTCTTCGGTCCAGTCGACGTGGCCAAGTGGACGGCGAATCGCATCGAGTTCGAGCTGCCGGCGTTTGTGCAGTTCATCGATAGCCTGGACGCGCTCGAGAGCGCGCACGTGGACATTTCGTTCGACCGAGCGTTCTTCCACAACATTGGCGAGCTCCTGCAGCTCTACAAAGTGTACAACATCCCGCACCTGACGTCGATGGCGCCGCTGTTCGGACCGCACGACAAGCCCACTGAGGTGATGGCGCGCGGCGTGAACCTGAAAGAGAGCGACTTTGTGAAGATTAGCTTGTACTTGGAGAAAGGCGGTGGTGGCGTGGATCTCGCGAGCAAGCCCGTGGCTGCTGTGCAAGGACGCGTGAACCAAAAGCGTCAGACGCTGACGTGGCAGTGCCCAGCGCTCGATCAGTTGCTCCCTGGTCGCACGCACGACGCAGATGGCCGGATGCTGCTGAGTCAAGCACTGAGCATGCAGATCAGCATCGTCGATGGACAGCAGAAGCCCATGCCGTTCACGTTTCGGTCGTACAAGTCGCCGCGTCTGCTGAGCATGAGCCCTGCCGTGGGGTACATTTGCAGCGGGTCGCTCATCTCGTTCGAGTTCATGGAGACGATCGAGACGCCGACGGTGGACTTCCGCTTCGGAGCGAACCAGATCACTGCCGGCCGCATCCGAGACGGCCGTTTTGTCGAGTGCTTCTCGCCTGAGCTCACGAAAGGCGTGCATGACGTCGCAGTGTCGTTCAACGAGCAGCACTACGAGTTTGCGTACATTGAGGCGAACGAGACGCCGGGTGACGGCGGCGGCGGTGACTCCAGCGCAGTGGGGGGCAGCAAGGTAGCAGATGAATGTCCAGCAAGGACGCGAGCGACGTTCCAGGCGTTTGCGCTCCCGCTGTTCACAATCCCAGACAACCGCGACAAGAACTATGCGTTTGGTCCGCTCACCGGCAGGACAGTCGTACACATCAAGGGACGCGGATTCATTTCCGAGGCAAAGATCTACGTGCGCTTCAGCTCGCCGTTCAAGAGCGGATTCGAAAACGACATCTCAGAGGTCATCGTGAAGGCGAAAGTGCTGGATAACCAGACGATCCAGTGCGTCTCGCCGCTATCGAAGAAGCCCGGCCGCGTGAGTCTGCACGTGTCGTACAATTTGCAGCAGTACACGGACTCGATGTGCTTCTTCGAGTATCACATGGCCACCCGGTTCTCCAGCAAAGGGATTCTCTGCGGTCCGGTTTCCGGCGGGACTCCCGTGGCGTTGACGGTGCAAGACGCGTCAGGGCTACCGGAGAACACGGCCATGGTGGAGTGCCTCGTGCGCTTCCAAAGCGACAAGCTGGGGCATCACGAAGACGTTGAAGCCGAGTTCGACCCGGAGTCGTTCACGATTGCGACGGTTGCGCCAGCGTGGCCCTCGAACGAGCTCGTGTCCATCCAGATCGCGCTGATGCGAGGCGCGTCGACGCAGTTTACAGAATCGACGATCAAGTTCCTGTTCTACGATCCCCCGAAAGGCGTGATCAACATTGAACCGAGTGCTGGCCCTGTCACTGGCGGCACAGAAGTGCTGGCGTGGTGTGGGAAGATTGTCGACACGGGCGAGATCACAGTGAGCATCACGATGTACAACGATGGCGAGCAGCTGACTGCGCAGCGTCCTTCGGAGGATCCACCGATCCGTGAGTCCAGCACAGCGCAACTAACGGAAGGGGCAAAGCCAGCCACGCTCCTTGTGAAAGGCAAGATCGTGGGTGAAGCGGTTGCTTTTGTCACCCCCGCCGTGACCCAGGCGTGCGTTGCGTACCTCAACATCTCGCTCAACGGCATCAACTACACGTCAGTGCACACGAAGAGCACGCTCCGGTACATCTACTACGTCGAGCCTCTCATCCGCCGCATCGCACCTGCGTGGTCGCCGCTGGAGAGCGTGAACCAAATCCTCGTCTACGGAGACCATCTTCGCAACTACGGATGCAAGGCGCTCGTGCGCTTCCAGCTGCAGAACCCCGACGACAAGTCGTGCGTCACGACGAAAGTCGTTGACGGCTGCTTCCCTGACACGCACGCAGGTGGCGATGATGCAAACGCCTCAGCATCGACCGCCACAGCGAGTCTCGGGGTGATCGAGTGCGTTGCTGAGTCGCTCCAGCCTGGGTTCTACGAGATTGAGATCAGTTTGAACGGCCAGCAGTTCTCCAGATCCAACTACATGAGCGCCAAGTACGGGAACTATGGCGGCACCGCGTGCACCGCGCTGCTCCCGTTCCGGTGCTTCTCGACGCCGTTCTTCCTCGCGACTCCGACTGGGCCGGCAGCAGGAGGCTCGACTGTGGTCTTGTTCATGGCAAAGAAACTCGCCAAGATGCTGGCGAAAGAGACCAAGTGCCAAGTGCAGTTCGCGCCGGTGCGCTCCTCGGACGCGACGAGCTCTGTCGCACCAGTGAACCAGAAAGGAGGTGCGTCGCAGCTCGATCCGATCCACACGATCGGCGAAATCGATCATTCGAGCAGCAAGATCACGTGCCGAGCGCCGCTGCTTCGCTCAGCGTGCGCGGCGACGCTCGACGTCATCTTGCCGCTCTCCCAGGAGACGAAGACGTCGTCGACATCATCGTGCGCATTCTTCAGTGTGAAGGACAGAGAGCGGTACTTCAGCTACGAGTCGCCGACGATCGCGGAGATCGCACCGAGCTGCGGGCCAACGTCCGGCGGCACGGTGCTGGTGATCGAAGGCACGAATCTCCTGGACACTGGCCAGATTTTTGTCCGCTTTCGCTCGAGCCTGAACGAGCGTGAGTTTGTGATCATCCCGGGGATGTACAGCCGCACGTTTCCAGACGGATCGCTGAGCTGCTCGCCACTGATCATTTGCAAGACGCCGCCCGTGGAGATCCTCGACAAGGTGATTACAGTCGACGCTGGCAGTGGAAATGGCAATAGCGGTAGTGGGGCGTCAGGCGCTGCCAGCACGCCTCGACACAAAGACGCGCTGACGGGGAGAGCGCGTGCGCACACGTTCCAGCAGCTCGCAGAACAGAGTGTGCGTCTCCACCAGCGCCAGGGTGGCTGCGCAAGCGGCAACTGCTCTCGTCCGCTCAAAGTCACCCGCACGATCATCAAGAACGCCGCTGCAAAAGGCACCACGATGGACGCAACGTCGAACGTGAACGTGCTTGTGGACTTCACCCTCAACGCTGGCGAGCAGTTCATCGCGCACAGCGTGACGTTCCACTACTACGTGGAAGCCGACCCGAGCGAAATCGCGTGGTTCCCGAAGCACCTGCCGACGCGCTCGCTCGACCGCCAGCCGCTCGAGACGCGCATCGTTACTGTGCAGCTGCCCAAGAGCTACCGCTTGAGCGACGCCCCCGAGCGCATCTGCTTCCGCTTCGAAGGCTTGCCGCAGCCGATCTTCTGGAAACGGCGCGGCTCGAGCGCAGTGCTGCACGAGACAGGCGTGGCGCGCGAGCTGCTCATGCTCGATCTGCCAAAGTTCAAGACGCAGTCCACGATGCGCAGGAGGAGTACGTACTTCCGCAACAGCAGCATTTCTGCGAGCTCCAACAACCTGCTGTCGAGCTCTGGCGCTGGCAACGTGCTGCCCACGAGCGTGAAAGCTCGTCCACCTCCGCCGAGTCGACCATCGATAGATGAGACAAGTGGCAGGACAGCGAACAAGCAGCCTAGCTCCCCCACTTCGCCTCCACCCCAGAGCCAGTCGATGTCGCCTTTCATTGCCGGGAAAGTGGTTCGTCTGAGCGAGTTAACGGTGCCAATCCCTGACTTCTCGTGCCCCGGCGCGGTGAAAGTGTTTTTGTCGCTCAATGCGCAGCAGTTCATCTGTCTGGGGGAGATCCAGATCCACAACCCCGTCTCGATCAAAGAGGACGTCAAGTATCTCTTCTGCTCCAACATTGGCGGCGACCCGTTCATGCTCAACTGCTCACCATCGACGATCTTCAACTACCTCCTCCCGCAATGTGTGACGAACGAAGCGCAGTACAACGAGCGCATGTTCAGCCTGGCGACAGTAAAAGCCAGCAAAGCGCTCGCGCGGGAAGAAAAAAGTGAAGAAGACGGAGACTGCGGCGGCGGCGGTGGCGACGATGATGGCTGTGATGCTCCAGATACACTTGCAGGGGGCAACGCGGCTCGCGAGGACGAACAGCAACGGCGAAGCAGCATTCGAAAGTCGACGCACCCGCTGGTTGCTCAGATGAGCCATCGCGCGTCGCTGCTGAGATCGCTTGTCGTGTCGACTGCGTGGCAGGAGCGCGAGTTCCACGTCGTACACGTGCACATGATCCCTCCTCAGCCGCGTCAGCTGAAGAAAGTGGTCGTCTCGGTCTCGCGCGTGGACAGTCAGATCGAGATCGGCACGAGCGTCCCTGACGACTACGGCTGCTGCGTGTTTGAAATGACGGACTGGGGCTCCGAGATGCTGCTGAAGGCGAGCCCGCCTCCAAGCTCTGGGTACGCCTCGTACTCTGCGATTATCAGTGAGGGGATCGCGTACCGGAAGATAAAGAAGAGAAGAAAACGGATCAGATCTGTGGCAGAGGCTGAAGGAGGTGGCATTGGCGATACTGCCAGTAGCGAAGGCGAAATTGGCAGCAGTTCCCACATCTTGATGATCCAGCACGCGCCAAAGTCAGCGTTGAGGATCGTGGCTTTCTGCGCGTCGATGGAACGAGCGAGAGTGGCGATGGTGGTTGTCGACGGCAGCGCCGTTGAAGAAGTAAGGCTGCACAGAGAAGAGGGCGATTCCGCAGACAGCTCGCGCCTTTCATCGTTTCTCGTTGACGCCGAGCAGCTGGAGCAAAGTCCCGCGGCGTTCTACGTTTGTGTCGAGCTGCACGACATCGAGAGCAGCCCGGATGTCGATATCCAAGTCGCGGTGAGTGACTGCTCTGGTGTGAAGCTCTTCTTGAGCGGAGACATCAGTGCGCAGACCGGGTTGTGGGTGGTTGGGAGTCTGTCTCTCCAGCCTGAGGGGCTACAGATCTCTTCGATAGATCGACTTGTAGACTCGCTTGAAGATCTCTCTGCGTTGACGAGCGAGACAGCAGCTTCAGGGATGCACACAGAAGGCAAAGCATTGGCAGCGACAGCCCCAGCAGTGGAGAGCCTGGATACTACTCTTACACCCGAGAGTCTAGCGACGAGCCGAACCGCCACCGCTGCGATCTGGTTCTCGTGCGCAGACTCCAGTCGCAACCTCTCGTGCTCGTCAGAGGCGCGGCTGATTCTCCCAGGCGCAGTCGATCTAGCGTCGTTCATGGGAGCGCCACTGCTCATGCACGAAGTCAAGCTGGAGTGTGCGATGGCCGAGCTCCCATTCAACGGCCCGACCGTGCTCATGGTGACGTTCGCAGGCGTGATCTTCTCGAACTCGATCTGCATCCAGTGCTACGACCCTCGCACGTGGCGCATCACGTCGCTGGACCCGCCCTGCGGGATCGTCTGCAAAGACGTGTTGCTCCGCGTGGAGGGTGAGAACTTTGTCGAGAACCGCAAGATCCTCGTTCGGCTCTCGGACGCCGCGCGGTACGTCAACGTGAACGCTGCTGTGGAAAAGATTCACTTGCTGATCCTGCGAGTTGCTGCTATCAAGAACCTGAAAGCGCTGCTGCAGTCGCTGGGGATCCCGTCTTTCATGCCTGGAGCCGGAGGAGCATCGTCGTCGGTGCAAAAGCGCGAAGAAGATGCCACGCTGCCGCTCACGTCAGTCTCGAACTTCACGCTGACGCTACGCATCGAGTGCGGCAAGCAGACCGAGTTTGCGACGTGTCGCGAGGCAAGTGTGCTCGCCGTGCTGTCGAATGCTTCGGTGCTGAGCTGGGAAGAGCAGTACGAGATCCAACTCGTCTCGAAGCAGAACAGGATTCTGCTGACGCTCGAGATCAGCGATACGTCGTTGCCGAAGCCGATCGAGATCGCTCGAGCGGTTGCCTCGCTGGACACGCTTCAGGACGGCGTCATGGCGCGCAGAACGTGTGCGTTCGAAGAGCATTTCCGAAAAGGGAGGGGTGCGACATCGTCGACCATTCACAGCGAGATCGATCTCTTGCTGCACCTGTCTCCGCCGATGCTGAACGCAAACGTCGTGGTCTGCAAGCTGCAGCCACTGCAGATGCCTCAGAAGCTGCGCGTGCAGATCTCGTCGGGCGACTCTTTCTACTCGCCTTGTGAGGAGATCCGCAGCACATCGACGGCGCTCAGAGGCTTTTCGTCCTGGTACCAAGTGTATGACTTACCAAAGGTGGTCGAGACGACGCCGAGAGTGTTGCCACGGTCAGCAGGAGGCGAGATCCTGATCCACGGCAGCGGCTTCATCGAATGCGAAGGTGGGAAGATCATCGTTCGCGTGTTTGCCTGCACAAAGCACGTTCTCACCGGCGCAGAAGAGCACCAGGCTCTTGGCGAGGTGAACCGGATCGTGCGGCTCGAGAAGCGTACGAGCGAGTTCTTCACGCGCGACCTGGAGGGACGGTTCGTATCGCCGACACAGATCGCGTGCGCGATCCCACCGAACCTCGCGACGTACAATCTGTACTACCGCCTGTCGTTCGACGGACGCGAGTTTACAGAGGCGACGGCGGGCTCGCACATCCTGATGTTCAGCATCGACTCGATCGCGCCGAGAGGAGGACCCGTGAGCGGGAACACGTACACTGCGCTGCACGGCACGAACATCAGTGCGTGCATGTCGCGCTGGGATCTGGCGCCGACCGTGCGGCTCAAGTGGATCCGAGGCACGCGCGAGCTCGAGAGCGTGACGGTGCCGGGCGAGTTCTACCACTCCGAGGACTCGATCTACTTTTACACGCCGCAGAGCAAGTTTGGCTTGCAGAACATCACGGTGAACGTCGAGCTGTGCTTGTGCACGAGGCGAGAGCTCGAGAGCGCATCTGCTGTTGCTGCGGGTGTCAGTGTCGGTGCAGGTGCGCTAGCGACTGGACCCAACCCTCCGCCGGCGCACTTGCGGTTTGGACAGGACGAGATCCCGTTTGTGATGTACAAAGCACCGACAATCAAGCTCATCACGCCGACATTGGGACTCGTCTGCGGGCTGTCGTCACTCGAGCTGATCGTCCAGGGTCTCGACGACAAAGCCGCGATGAGTCTCAAGCACGTGCACAAGACGCGCTTCAAGCGGCGAGGCCAGATGCAAGTCTCGGACGCCCACTTAGCCAGTGAAGGCAAGTTTGTTAGCCTCGTGCCGCGCTTCAACGTCAGCAGCGCAGTGGCGACGCCACTCCCCGACGGAGTCGTATTCGTTCCCCCTTCGAGTTTAGTGCCACCGCCATCTTCGTCACCACAAAGGCACAGAGCTGGCGGCAAAGCCATCGATGCTGGCGGTCCTCTGAAGATCTGGAACCGCGACACTGGCATCTACGTGTCGCTCCTGCGTGCTCGGAATCTACACGTGTCGAAGAAGCACACGTGCAACCCGTTTGCGGTGATCAGCTGCAACAAGGTGCGCCTCAAGAGCACGCGGAAAGAAGGCACGTTCGCACCAGTCTGGAACGAGCTCTTCGACTTTGAGTGGAAGGAGACGGCGACCTCGCCCGTGATTCGTGTCGTTGTCGAGAATCAGCTCACAGTGGACCAGAGCGAGATTGTCGGCAACGTGGAGATCAGCTTTGCGTCAGCAGCGAGCGGTTTCAGCCGCGCGTTTTCATTGCGTGCGTGGTTTCCTCTGCGGAAGAAGCTCGGTAGAAATGCCTCGGCATCTGACGCTGAGAGTGACCACCAGCAGCAGCAGCACAAAGGGCAGCAGCACCCGGTGAACAGCGCCGTCTTTGGCGAAGTCGAGATCGCGATCAGCTACATCCCGACACTCAATCAAGCGAAGAAAGGTGCAGCGAGCAAGCTCTCGACAGCGAGCGCGCTCAAGTCGTCCATTCTGTCAGTGCTGACGACCAAGAAGCTGCAGCAACAGCAGCAGCACCCGCACCTCGAAGACGCGCTGCACAAGAAAAAAGAGAAGATCCTATCGCGTTTGTTCCGCCACCACCAGGGTGTGCAAACGTCGATGGTGCCAAATGAGCTCCTGGTTGAGCTCGCGCTCAATGGGCAGGACTTCTGGTCCGTTGCACCCCACCGATGCTACCTGACGCCGACGCCGATTGTGGTGAATGTCGAGCCGTCGTTCATATCGATCAGCGGCGGATCCCAGATGCACGTCTTCGGCATGAACTTCGCCAATTCAGGTGCACTCCGCGTTGCGTTTGCGTTCTCGAGCTCATTGTCGACAGGCGAAACAGCAACCAGCTCAGCAGCAAGAGCTTCAGCTGCACACAGCGCACTTCTGTCGCTCGACGCTAATCGAGTGGTCGTGGTGGACGCAAAGTATCGCTCGAGCACGTGCATTTCCTGCACCACGCCTCCGCTGGAAGCCATCGCATCGCCAGGAAACGCGGCAGTGACGATCTACGTATCCACGAACGGCGTGGATTTTGAAAGCGTCAGTCTTCCGCAGCAGCACACGAGCGTTCAGGTGCAGCTCGCAGTTGCTGCTGAGAGTGACAGTCGAGTGGAAGAGGACACAGTTACCAGTGCAGCTTCGAGTAGCCCTCGCAGGCGAGGCGACGAGAGCGCTATTGTCCAGGACAAGGATCGGTACATTGTGCACCTCGAGAAGCTGATGACAGCAGTAGCAGCAGGAGCAGCTGGCGCAAAAAGCGTCAGAGCAAAGGCAGGCGCTGTGTCTTCGCTCAAGGACGAGCTCTTCGTGCTCACGAAACAGGTGCATCTCTACCTGATCCCGACCATCTTCGGTGTGAAACCGAGCGACGGCATCTACACGTCGCGTCTGACAATCAAGGGCAAGGACTTCACAGCAACGAACGTCGCAGTCGGTGAGTGGAAGATGATTTGCTCTGAATGAACCTGCCTCAGGCGATAGTCAGTGCCTAATGAATTGCATCGTCCACAGCTCGATTCTGCTCCAGGTCGGACGAAAGCGATGTTCGCACGAGCCGGCTCAGGATCCTCTCGAGCAAGCGCATGGAATGTGAGCTCCCGGACTTCCCGCGAGGCACGACCGTGAAGATGTCCGTCGCGATCAACGGCATCGAGTTCTTCGCATGCCCGGGCGAGCTGGTGGTCTTCCAGTCGCCGCGCATCACGGAGCTCGTGCCCGACTGGATCTCCGCGACGACCAAGATCGGACTCAAGCTGCGCGGGATCAATTTCACGACGCAAAATCCGCTTCACACGGCGGTGCAGGTCTCTTTTGTGCGCGGCTCGATGCAGAAGACGGTGCAGGGCAGCTGCGTCGATGGCGAAGTCTTCTGCGTGGTTCCGAAAGACATGCTTCTCCAGTCTTCCAGTTCGCGGACGGCAGCTGACCGGCAGAGTTCGACTGCGGAACAGAAGCAACAGACTCAGTCGAAGAATGAGTGCTGCGCGAACCCGCTGGTCCTCACGCCGCCGATTCTAGTGGACGTGTGGCTCGGCGGAGTTCACAAATCGGTAAGAAGCGTGGAGTGCTGGGATGATCCAACACCAGCTCACCGGATTATTTATCTTTGCAGTTCACAGGTATGCCGATGACTCTCAACGTCTACAACGAGATCCCATCGATGCACTCTGTCGCTCCCATGAACGGCCCCATCTACGGCGGATTTACAATCGACATCGACGGCAGAGGCTTTATCAACACGGACACGATCACAGTGCGCTTCGAGCTGCTCCAGGAGCAGAGCACAGATCTTAGTGCTGACAACGAGAAGCTCAGCGCGAGCACAGGCGCTGCGAACCATCACGCCGACGAAGGCAAGCAGGCGAAAGGCGGCGACCAGACGATTATCTGTCCACAGACGTCGCCGGTTCCCGTGTTCGTGGACACGATAGCCGACTTTGTCTCGCCCGAGAGGCTTCTGTGCCCTGCGCCGACGTTCCCGCAAGAAGGCGTGTACATGGTCTCCGTGTCGCTCAACGGCCACGAGTTCAGCAAAATCAACGCAACGACGTGGTTTCTCGTGTGGCAGAACTGGCAGCGGCGCAAACTGCTGCTCTCGTCTCACGGGCTCTTCGCGCATCCGACAAACAGCAGAGACGGCGCTGCGAAAGCGCGGCAGGGATCTGCAGCAGCAGCGGCAACGTCACCTCTCCTCGTCGAGGATGAGATCCACATCCTGCGCCGTAAAGGCAGCTTCATGCTCCCGTACCAGTCTGGCGCGGACGAAGAAGGCGGGAACAGTCGAGCGTTCGGAGGCATTCGGCTCCCTCTGATCCACAAGAAGCCTGAGAGCTCCTCGATGATGCGCGCAGTGATGAGGTATTACTACGAGTCCCTGAACGATGAAGCGAGCGAGCTCGCCGACCCGAAGCTGCTCCACTGGCACCCGGCATCAGCCGCAGATGAAAAGTACGTGCCGGCACTCTTGGTGTGTGATAGCTCTGCATAGCGACTGTTCTCGCTCTCCAGCTCGATTGCTGACGAACTGGCTGTTGTGTGTTGATGCTGCGCAGAGGACGCTCGCTGATCTCGCTGCTCGACAGTCTGTGCAACGCGCCTGAGACGCAGCAGATCATGTGCCGCCGCATCGGGATCGTGTTTCGACGGCGAGGGAAGCAGCTCACAGAGAGGGAGCTGCATCACGACGACAGCGGCAGTGACGACGGTGACAGCGACGACACCGGCAGTGGAAGCAGCACCAAGCGCCTCGTACTTCGCTTCAATGGCTTCTCCGAAGGGATCAAGTGGATCTTCCCGCACGCGCTCGAGCGAGAGCTGGAGGATCTGTGGAACCACGCCGATCGCAAGCAGCGAGGGTACGTCAGCTTCGAGAGCATGATGAAGCGGATCATTCGCGAAGAGCGCAGTCGCAGCCCCCAGCCTGGCCCGACGCACTACAACCCGCAGTTCGCGATCGTCGAGCCCAAGTCTGTCGCGGCGGTGATCCTCCCGGAGACTGCGGGAGCCGAGCAGATCGCGGGGCTCCCGTCCGAGCTCTTCATGGACTACGACACGTTCAAAGCCGTCAAGCCGCGCGCACCAGCGGCGATCTTCCCGAAGCGCAAGCTTGATGCCTCGTGGTGCAATCCTGTCCCGCGGGAGCCATTCGATGGGGGAGGGATAGGAGAGGACTTGGCAGATGACTCGATGGACAGCAATCTCCTGACTCCGAGGGGGAGCGGGCGAGTATCGTCGTCGCAGCACGCAGCTGCGAAGCCCATCACGCCTAGACCGCCTCAGCAGGGATGCGCGAGCACTCTGCCGTCTCGGCCTTGGGAGAAGCGCTCGTCCAAGATCGATCTGGGAGGCGGGATCCCGGAAGACGGAGCGCAAGGAGAGAGCAGCAAGGAGTCGCTCAGCCGCTCGCCGCGTGGAGCTCCACAGCAGCGGCACCCCGAAGCTGCTGCTGCCAGTAGCGCGGCTGTGGCGTCGACGCGCACGAGCATCAGCGCGATGAACCCGTCGAACGGCCGGAACCTGTTCTACAACGACATCGCGCCGCTCTACCTCAAGTTCCTCACTTCGAAGGAAGTGCAGAAGTTCATGAAGCAGTGAGTCATCCACCTATTTATTGCTGCAGGTGTTGTTGCGGCTGGATGCACGCACGTGCACACAGAGATCGGTATGGATGTGTTGACAGTAGACAGCTTTCTCCTGTGCTTTGCCTTCGGATGCCGCTTCCGGAGGTCTCCGTCGACTTCGGAGGTGTCGAGTGAGTGAATGCTGTTTGTATGGGTAGAGCGTCCTATTCAGGTGACCACTGTACTCCCAATTCCCAGCTTTTATTTACCGCTTTTGAATTCAAACTATTCATTTGAAAAAACAGCAGCAGCATGCAGCAGCAGGACGTTGCGGAGCTGCTGCGCGCGACCGCGAGCGACGCCGGCGCCGTGGCGCAGTACCTCGTGTCCATCGATAGCGACGAGGTGCGTGCGCACGCCGCCGCTCTTGTGTGCGTCTATTATATCGCTCTGTGCGTGTGTGACTCGGCTCTGACTATGATCCGTTGCCGTATTTGTTACTGCGTTCGCCGTGCGATAGCTCAACGGGCTGCTCGACCGCTTCGCGGCGCACGAGGCGAAGAAGAAGAGCGAGCAGCAGCGCGGCGACTGGCTCGCACTCGTACAGCTGCTGCTGCGCTCCGAGACGTCGCGGCTGCGCACGGCCACGCGCATCATCCAGGTGAGCGTTGCTGGCTGGCTGGCTGGACTGCGAATGGCAGAAACTCGTTACATCACTGTCGGCATCACTGCGCTCACTTGCATAGCACCTAACGCGCTGTGCTGTCATCCTTTTTGCCGTGCGGATAAAGCTGGTGTGGAATGGCTCGGCGAGCGAGCTTGAGTGCATGCAGTGGCTCACGGAAATCAGCCTCGGGTACCTCGGCGCGTTCGAGGATGACCATGGCAACAGCAGCAATGCGAATAGTACGCACTCACTCCAGAGCCGCGTACGCCTCGCAGGCGTCGCAGATGAAGTGCGCATGCTGCTGCGCATCCTCTTTGAGCTGCTGGGCGACGGCATCGAGGCGCACGGGACGGCAGAGGCGCGGAAAGCGCTGCCGCAGCTGCTTAGTCTGCTGCCGCTGCTCCTGGGCGTGCTCACAGAGCTGGTTGGCAGTGGCGGCGGTGGCGACAATGCCAGCGGCGAGGAGAGCGACCAAGAGCTACACGAGGTGCGCATTGTGCAGGATGTGTTTCTTTTGTGTGCAGATTGTGAGCTTGAGAGCGTGTGGCTCTACTTCAAATAGAGACTGACTGAAAGCTGTTCGTTGTGCGATGCTAGAACCTCGTGAAGCTGCTGGAGCTGCCGTGGAGTACGCGAACAGTCCCGCTGTTGCTCGATCTGCTGAAAGAGAGCGCCTCGATCGTGCCGTCGAGCGGCTGGAGCCAGCTTCAGGTTGGACTTCTGCCTGCATGCTCCAACTCTCTCTCTCTCTCTCTCTCTCTCTCTAACGAACGATGCCACTCATCCCACCTTGCTTCTGGCTGTGGCGTAATATGCAAACAGGAAAACATGGAGCGCATGGTCACTGGCGCCGAGGAGCTCCCGAGCGACAGCATGAACCCGATCTTGCGCGAGTGCATCGCGATCGCGAGCGTCACGGGCGACGCGCACTGGATCGACATTGCGCGCCACGTGTTCCGCCAACTGCCGCCACGTCTGCGCCAAGAGGCAGAGTTCAACCTGCAGATGGTATGGTATACCACGCTCCCACACTCTCAGAGGTTATCGTGTTTGTGCTCACCCTCTACTCCGTCATTTTGTTCTCGCTCGCTCCTGCGTGTTTTCGGTAGTGTCTCCACCAATCCCACAATGCCGTGTCACTCGTGTGCGAGTCGATCCGCACGAGTCTCGAGAACGCGAGCAGCAGCATCAGCCTCGGCAACACAGCCGAGTCACCTGAAGGCAGCGAACTGAGAGAGCTGGCGCTCGACTGGCGTGACCTCATCTTCCTCTTCCACGCGCTCCAGGTGTCCAAGCCGATTCTGCACCACCGCACGACGTCTTCCCGTATCGCAACCGACGCGGCGGTCTTCACGGAGATCGAGAAGCTCACGTGGGCGATTTTCCACCTGGACTTGGCTCGCTACCCGTGCGCTTCGAGTGAGGGTAGAGCGCAGAGCGCATCGTCAGTGGATCTGCTAAAGTATCTGGCGGAGCGCGTGGCGCAGCTGCTCACGTTTGGAGGCACTCAGGTACACTCGCGCGAGTGGAAAGCGTTGCTGCTGATGGATTTCGCGTTCTACTGGATGGAGGAGCGTGAGGCGCCGCTGCGTCCAAAGAAGTCTGCTGCTGGGCTGTTTGCTGATGGCGAAAGTGAGGATCAACTGGCAGGCTCGAGTATGTTGGTGCCCAGCAAAGACGCGCTCGCTCGCTTGCTTCTGCTTGCTGTTTTCCAGACGGTACACGACCAAGCAGCTTTTCTTTCTCTGATGATGGAGGATGTTATGTGAGGAAGCCTTTGTAATGTGTGTGTGTTGGATTCTCTCTCCTCAGGCACCAGAGATCCGCGCCGAGGTGCTGAGCAACCTGTTTGAAGGCACGAAGAGCCCAAACCGCGCTCGGGTACGCTCTCGCACTGCAGCATGATGGCAGCATTTCGATTCACGCTATCCTCATCAATTGATGCGCTGTTCGTCCCGCATGAGTCCCGCAGGTTTCTGGCAAAGCGCTCGACCAGCTCTTCCGTTCGCAGCCAGCAGCTCTCTTTCCACATCTCAACGCCATTCAGGACTGGCTCAGGTTCGTCTCACGATACAGTCCCATGGCAAGATCAGTGCTACTGCGTCATCTTACACCTCTTTGCTCTACATGTGTGCTACATTAGCGTCCTGTTCCAGAGCCACTTCAGCAGCGCGCGGACGTTCTTCCTCATGGCGTCGCAGCTGGCAACAACTTACAAAGGTGCGGCGGTGGCGTAGCACAACGCGCCTAGTTTGGAATGGCTCGCACGCATAGGCTGATGATGGCTGTCTGTCGTGTGCGTGAGCCAGATCTCTACAACTTCCTGATGGTGTTCCTGCGCAAGCTGCTCTCTGTCACGAACCCGGCACACCAGCAATTCGCGATCGACCTCTGGTGCTCCTGGCTCGAAGAGAGCTTCCACTTCGATGCGCTGCAGGAGGTGCGTAGCGTTACGAGCGTGGCTGGCGCAGCGGATGCTCGAGTGGGGATTTGAGACTCTGACAATGTCGCAATTCTTCTGTCTGTTTTGCTGCGAACCAGGAGGAAATCGTATCTGCTCTGAAGAACAGTCTGCTGGTCTGTCAGGGATCTCACGCGTGGACACTCGGACGTCTGGAGCGAATGTTCCACCGTGATCACGGAGGCAAATCGAGCATCCAGCTCCGCCGAAGCTCTTGGGAGGAGCTCCACCGACTGCTTTCGAGCGAGATCTCGCAGTTCGTCCGCCCCTCCACCATGTCACGAGAAGGGGATGTGAGTTTCTCATCGGAGCGACACAGCGAGCTGTTTGAAGATGGCGAGGATGAGGATGGCGACGAGTACGCGTCATCTCAGCGCCATCACTTCCAGCTGAGCGCTCTCGACCGCTTCTATCGACAGAACTCCAGTGCCGACGGCGCAGCTGCGGTCGGTCTCGTCTTCCAAAAGGCGCTGTCGTGCCTGCTCTCGTTTGAATCTGCTGCTGCTGCTGCCCAGGATGCCACGGAAGACGGGCTGTCGCTAGTGCTGCCTGTCGTCGGAGCGGATCTGCTCCACTGGGTGCTGGACTTCGTTTCGAACTGGGAGTTCTTCTTCCACTGGATCTCGCAAAGCAGCGACAACGATGAAGAGGACGACAACGAGGGTGAAGATGGCACGAGAGACTTCTCGCAACTCCAGCAGCCGTCCGGTGCGAAGGCTTTGGACAAGAAGGTGATGTGGCGTCTGCTGTCTCGGATCGGCATTGGCTCGGCGCTCTGCAGCGTGGCGATTGAGCAGCTCCTCGAGCGCCACAACAGGGGCAGGAGTGGCGTCGAGCAGACTTCGTCGATGTGGTCGCTGTTGGAGATCCAGCTCTGTCTGCATCGCCTGCTGCGCAGGCTCGTGACGACGTACGGCGGAGCGATCGACGTGAAGCACCCGAAGGAATACCTCGCCGCATCGTTTTACGGCATCTCGAGCGTCATTGACGCACGAAGCGCACCGATTCTGGAAGAGATCAGCTCCAGACTGGCAGGACAGTCTGTGTCCAGCTGTGAGACTCTGGCACCGAACGCCTCAGGCAGACGGAAAGCAGCTTCAAATGGCGCTGATGGACTCTCGTTTGACAGCATGCTGTTTGTGCTGGACAGCTGTTGCACCAACGCTCCTTCCAGCCAAACAAGCAGGACGGACTCGCGTAGCAGTGTGCTACTAGCTCTCCTGCGTATGTACGCTAACGTGCGCGGCCAGGCGTTCTCACGAAGTGCCACTTCGCCAGATTCTGACGACGAGAGCTCCAAGAAGCCTTCGGAGCCGCGATCAGTGTTCACAGTGTACGCAGACTCGCTCGTGCTCAAGTTCCCAAAGTCACTGCGACACCTCGTCGCGCCACCGAAGAATGCCAAGCAGGTCGTGCTGCTCGACGCCAAGGCTGCTGAAGACGTCCTCGTGCGTGTGTTCGCTGCGATCGGCCGTGCGTTGGACGCAATGGTGGAGGAGCGAGGTGCGAAAGCAACAGATTGCATGGTTCGCGAGCTGATGAAGGCGACGGCGGCAATGCCAACAGCTGAGCTGCAAGCCAGCGTCGAAGGCAGCACCACCAAGAGAGGTGGGCTCGTCGCACTCGCTGCGGTGTTCCTTCGAGACCTCAAGTGCGTCATGGCGCTGCGAGAGCTCACGAAGCTCAAGGTGTCGACCGCGCTGCTTGTGAAGCGGCTTTGCGATCTTGGCACCGAAGTAGCTGCTGCCTCAAGTAGGAGTGTTCAAACCGACGCGACGATACCGCAGATGGTGCTCCTGTCATCCATGGGCTACGACATCCTGTGCGAGCACGCGGTGTACCACGTGCCTCTGCTCCGAGCGCTGCTGAGCATCTGCTTCTCGGTGCATCTTGGCAAGGAGATTGGCTCAGTCGTCCAGCTCGCTGGCAGCATGGAGGGCTTTCTCTTGGCATCAGGCTTCGATGTTGCGCTGGTGTCCGCGATGCGCTCGCTCTCTAGACGATCCAAGCGCAGGAGCAAGCCGAGTGTGGCCGCAGCATCGGTATCGCCAGCATCTTCTCCCGAGCCGTATGCGAACCAGGAACCAGTGACGCCGAGCAAGCGGCGGCGGCTCCGCCAGACAGCGGCTGTTATTCACACTCCAGTGATATCGTACGACTCGGAGCACCAAGGCGAGTCTGGAGATGATGACGACGAAGAGCGGGGAGCGAGCGTCCATCGCCAGCCGCATCTCGTATCCAGTGACGCGCAGAGTGCAGCGATCCTGGCGCTCTTGGGGCTCGTGGAGGCAGCGCAGTTGACGCTCGTTGCGCAGCTCTCCCAACGGAAGCATCGACACCAGCAGCAGCAGACGTCGTCTCGTCACAACCGGAGCAGCACGGCCACTCTCCTGTGCACGCGGATGTTTGAGCTCGTGCTGCGTGCTCTGCTCACAGCGAAGGACGCGTCGTGGGTGAGCAATGCGAAGGTGCTGCTCAAGCTGCTGAGTGCGATCGAGTGGAGCCTGCGCTTGGGCAAAGCGAGTTGCTCTGCTGGATCCTGGCGCGATGAAAAGGCGTTGTTTTTCGTCGACATTCTCGAAGGTGCGGTGCGGATCGGACTCCAGGCGCGTGTCTGGGTGAACCTGCTCAAGGAGAGCGTCAAGGAGTCGGCGATGAGGACAAAGGTGGGTGGATGGTGCTCGCATCTCGCTATCGTTTGTGGATCTGGATGTGGTAGGAGCGACTCATGCTGTTGCTGTTGCTGTTGCGGTGTGCGTCTTTGCTGCAGCTCTCCGCGACGTCGCTCAAAATTGACGTCTTCCTCCTGGACGTCCCTCAGCTCATTGTCGTCTCCTTGAAAGACGTACGTACATATTGCGCTAGTTCTCTCTCTCCTTGCCCACTAGTGTGCGTCTGGCTAACACAACACTTGTGCGTGGCTGTCCGACATATGCAGACACCGCTGACAGAATCATTACACGAGCGTGTCCGGACGATGCTGTCCCAGGTAACAAACCAGATGACTCTAGCGACAGTAGTGGGCAGCGCTGTCGAAAGGGGATCAGAATCGTCGCTATCAACGCTTGCGACGCCGACAAAGAAGAAGCATGCGCACATGATCGGCGTGGTGCCGATCGTGAAGAAGCGCAAGAAGCGTCTGCGCAGCAGACACCCGTACATCGACGACTGGCTGCGCGACGAAGACGGCAGCGACGCGTACGCCGACCTTGAGGACTTTATCGAGTGAGCGCGTACTGTGAGCCATTTCAGAGCGCCTGACAAGGAAAACAGGCTCGCGTGTCGACAGAGCGGGGAATGCAAATCAACCATGTCCAAAGCCACGTGCAGCTGCGTGTTGTTGTTTTTTACATGTGGAAGTTCTGTCTGACGAGCTTCGTCGAGTGAGGAGTCTGCTTGAGCAGGTACTTGGCGTAGTCCTGCGTCCAGGATGTCGACAAGAATTCACACGTGAGCGAGCGAGTGGGAAAGAGAGCGTCAAATCGACACGAGCGACTGCCATACCTTCTGCTGCAGCTTGTACTTCGCTGCGAGCGCCGAGTCCACGTGCGCGCTCTGCTCCTTGAGCTCGTGGAACTTGCCGACGAACGGCATGGACGACGGCGACGGCGTTGCTGCGGCAGTCTCCTCGCGCGCATAGGACGTGACAAAGTACCTTGTCTTTGGCGCCACCGTGACAGCAGCGCTGTCAGCAGCAGGAGACGCGAGCCCTCTGCCACCTGGCGTCGACTTGAGGCTGCGTGGGGTGGCAGTGCTGTCCACTGAAGCAGTGGGCGCCTGCTTGAGCTTCTCAGCGAGCGTCTGCAAGTGGTAGGCTTGCTGCGAGACCTCGAGGCTCTCGTTCGCGAGCTGCTGCCTCTTTGCATCGGTTGCAGACAGGGACTGAAGCCGCGACTGCAGAAACAACCGTCCGAGTCAGAACATCGCAGTCAACGAGCGCTGCAGCAGCAATCGCAACAAGGACGCACCTGGAGCTCGTCGGACTTGCCAAAGCACATTGCCGCTCTCAGGTTCAGTTCGTCCAGCGTCATCAGCTCGCAGCCCAGACGCCGCGTCTCAAAGCACTGAAGTCGAGGCACATTTGATTCCCGAGTAAGTGGACACACGGTGTCAAAAGGTGGTTGCTGTCCGGGAATGCCACGCTGATCCAGACGTACCTGAAGAAAGTCTGTCCAGGTGACGCTCTTCTCGGACGGGAAGAGCGCCGTCAGTGCTGCGTCCACTGCCGCAGATGACGACGAAGCCCCGCTACTCGGCAAAGACGTTGCTTTCAGCGCAACGCCGTCGGAAGAGAGAGCGAATCCGCGCGAGCTCAGGTACGCGAGCAGCACGCCAATGTCGTCTCGCTTCACGCCGCTGCTTATAATATAGCCATCCCATCCATCGAGATTGGTTTGCAACTGTGTCAGGTTCACACCACATCACTCTTCGACAATGATGCGAGACAATTCAAGCCGTCCTGAACAACCGCGCAAGGCGCACCTGTTTTTCTTGTCTTCCAGAGCGTGGAAGCGCTTTCTCAGCGCTGCTAGCTCCCACTCGTCGAGGTTCTCGACGCCGCCCGTTCGCTTCGCCTTGCTGCTCGCGCTGGAACTCGACGCCAGCAGCATTTTTTGCGTGTTTGAGAGCTCGAGCAGCTCGCGCTCGGCGGCTTCGCGCGCTTTCGCCTGCGCTCGCGAAGTCCAGACAACGCAGACATGAGCGACAGGCTCTTCATATCAGACAACAGCGTTCAAGGCAAGCGCACCTGCTGCTCTCGCTTGATGCTCGCGACCTCTTTGAACAGCATCTTCACGGTGCCCGACATCTCCTGCGGCGGAGCGCCAGCGACCACTGCGGCTTTCTTTTTCTTCGAGGCGCTGCTGCTGCTGCCAGTCGGTTCGTGCGAAGCACTGGGGTCGTGTGGAACGGGGCGAAGCCTGAGAGAACCAGAGCAGCAGCATCAGCAATCCAAGCACAACAGAGGATAGCATCGCCATGTCAGGTGCACCTCTCTGCTTTCGCGCGCTCTTCGTCTGTGATGACGTGTCGATCGAGCACGAGGAGCGACGGAACTGCGCGGACGACCTGCAAACGGTAGTTCTCTTCCTCCTGCAGCGGATTGCCGAAGAGGTCGAGGTCTTCCAAGTGGTGCAGCTTGCTCAGCACGGCGAGCGTGCCGTGCAGATTCTTGAGCTTGTTGTCGTACAGCCGAAGCTCTGTCAGGAACGTGAAGAACGCGATCGAGCTGCCTTCCAGCGTGCTTCGAGAAGGAAAACACAGAGGGGGATCAGGCGCATGCGTCCGTGCGAGAACGCTGATCCAGGCACTTGCTACGCGTCGAGCGACTCACCGGATGCGGTTGTTCTGCACGTAGAGGTATTTGATCCGCACGCACGTGTCGAGCCCGTCAAGCGCCTCGATCTGTCAGAGTCCCAGGAATCACGGACAACAGCGATGCGTCAGCGACCTAGGCACAGATGCGCTGAAGCCGCCAGCACTGCGTACCTCGTTCTCGTTGATCCAGAGCACTTCGAGGTTCACGAATGGCTCGAAGTTGGCGATTCTCTGGATCCGGCGCTTCGACAGATACATCTCGGTGCAGTTCTTCACGTACTTGAAGTTCTTGATCGGGAGCTCGGCGTTCGGGTCGGCGAGGCGCATCGTGTTCATTTTCGCTTGATCGCTCGCTGTCGCTCGTGCACCTAGGTGTCCGAGTGTCTCGCGTCTGCGCGTCAAGTAGTCGCTCTTCGAGCGTCTCTCTCTCACACACACTTTTTGCTTGACGTGCACGTGAGCTCGTCTTGCGCATCAAGCAGCTGATGCTGAAGCTCCCGCCTTCAAGCGCGTTGGGCTCAAGAATAGCGCTGAAACACCAGTTCTTAGTTTAGAGCAAGCAGCTTTTCTCGCGCGCTCGCTCGTGAGGTTCAGAGCTGCTCAATTGAGACGCAGTCTTCACCCAGAAAGGCAACGCACCACCAAGGAAGGCTCCATCCATCCATCCATCCAAAGCCAGCGCTTCAGCGAGAGAGATCAGGCTGCGAGAGAGTACTGTGCTCGAGACCGCCGCCACGATGTACGCCGGGTACAACAAGAACAACGCCAAGGGCACGCTCGTGGGCAACTGGGTCGAAGAAGAAGCGCTGCGCGCCGGCACAGGCTTCTCGCGACGCAAAGTACCGGCGCCGTACTTCGCACCGGACATGAAGGATTCGCGGCACGAACCCACGCACGACCGCGTGCTCGTGCACACCAAGAACGTGCACGACTCTAGCAGTGACGGCCCCGAGTCTGCGTTCGAGACGACCAGCCAGGCGAGCACCAGGTACAGCGAGTTCGCAGTCAAGCCCGAGCTCCCGGGTCCACGCTCATCGCGTCGCGAGACGGAGCTGCTCGAGCAGGCAAAGCGCATCTGCGAGCAGCAGGAGCTCCAGCGCCAGCACGCGGAGCGCAGCCAGATCCCCAGAGGTACAGTCGCCAAGAGCTCGTACTTGCCTCTCGACCCGGGGCTGCTCGTGAGCTCGACGCGCGTGCCGCGCGGTCGCAATGGCGCACGAGTCGTGGACCCAGCGATCCAGCACTTGACGAAGCGCGAGGTCGACAGCATCGACCAAATGAAGCTCGAGCTGCTCCAGGGGAACACTGTGACACGCTACTCGCACGCGATCGCGATGGGTATCGGTCTGGACTTTGCGGTCTCTGCGAGTGACTCGGCAAACCCGTTCGGACGCTCGAGCACGTTTACGAACGAGATCGCAGACCCGTCCAAGCGCCACGGCGAGGCAACCGAGCCTGGCAGCGTGCTGGACGAACGCGTGGGCACGAATCTGCATCAGCGCTCGGCGCTCAAGCGGCTCGTCGTGGGCTTCCAGCAGAACTCGACGATTGCCAGACAGCTCGCAGAGAAGCTCGCGAGCCGCAGCCAGGGAGACTTTGCCCAGATCAGCGACTTCCGCGCCGTCTTTGCCGAGGTTAGCGGCGCTGGCGGTCGCGCGATGGGGCTGAGCGACCGCGACGTGATCCACGTCTTCATGCACTTTGACGTCCAAGCGATCGGCGCGATCCACTTGCCGCAGTTCCTCGACTTTTGCGCCAACAGCAACCCGCTCGCGGCGTCTTTATCATCATAGCAGCAGCAGCAGCAGGGAAGGAGAGCACGGCGGTAGCTAGCTGAACTACACCTCGACGAAAGACACGCACTGAAGCACGATGAGCATGCTGCTTTGGGTTCGCATCTGAGAAGGTTTTGTGCGACAAAGTTCGTCGAGCGAAGCCAGGAATCGTCAGCAATGGTGTCGAACAGACAGGCAGCAAGCCAACCTGATCGATTCGCGGAGCTGGAGTTGTAGGAGCAAAAGCGTCTCTGCGGCGACCATGGTGAGCAGACGCTCTGGCGCAAGCAGCTCCATGTGGAGATCGATTCAAAGCACGTGTGCGCGTGTGCTGCTGCGAGACGAAGCGCATGCAGGCGCGCGAGTTTGTGATTCAGAAGCAGCTGGAGCGACGGCAGAAGGAGAGATCACTTGTTGTTGAAAGAGGAGAAGGCAAAGAGCGTGAGCTCGAACGACGATGACATCGATTGAGGAAGTGATGGTTGTGGCGCCATGCGAACTGGCAATGTGCTTGTACCGACTCTCAATCGCTGACGAGGGCAGCGATCATGACGCGAACCGGTCCATCGGAGTGACATCATCCACGGAGATCCCGTGCTTCCATCAAACCTCTGTGAGACTTACCATCCAGACGGAGAATGTCCCTGACGATCTCTTATCATCAACTTTCTCTCACTTGACGCGCACTTGCTCGTGCAATAGCCAGGATCGCAATGCTGGCTCGCATGGATGGGGAAGCGGATGGTTGAGCGTGCGAGGGAATGAAACGAGCCAAGTTGAAGGTCTGGCGCATTGTCCAAAGCGCACAGCCAGTGCACAAAACCACCGAGCATCGCTCAGCAGCCCAAGCAGCTCAGCTAGTAGCTCCCATCGCAACCAAGGCAAGGCAACGTGTTGATGAGTGTTGAGGCGGTCCATGTAGATCGGCTTCACGTTGCAGCGAAAGGCGAGCTGCAGCTGAGACAGAGCGGTTTGTGATAGTGTTGAGAGCCATCCCCATCGCTTATCCATTATCTCTCGCCTTGCCTTCATTCACTTCACTAGCTGTAGCCATTTGCCGAATTTGTCAAAGGTACAGTCCCGGCTCTCTGGATTCATTCACCACAAATCGAGCCGAGCGAGCCTGGTCCAGTCCAGATTCTCAGAATTCATTGTCCTCGAGCCGAGTGCCTCGAGCTCTAAAATCTGATGGTAAACTATTTGTGAAATTTCATCATTAAATTAGAGGTAATGCTGTGAGAAGAAATGCACTCCAAATAAATTACACTGCAAAAATGATAACCTCTCTAAAGAGATAGAGTAAAGTGCGCGCCAAAAGTTTAGGAAATTCTCGTTCTGCAACTTTTCTCTAAAACTATTGCGCCAAACAGCACACAAAGCGGCTCAAATGAAAGAACAAAGAACGAGAAGGAAAACAAGCCCACAGCAGCGCAACACGTCA
>JAADWH010000080.1:0-51620 GCA_023335995.1 Globisporangium nagaii
CCACTGCGAGCGGTGCATCCGCAGCGCAGTAGTTTTGATGCAGTGCCTTTCTCGCGCTGATCAGCCGCCAGTCAGCGCTGCATGCGCGCAGCGTCGATGCGAGCGGCGTCCATCCATTGTCGCCATTCTTGATCTGAAGGCTATGGATTGGGTTTGGTGTCGACGTAGTGTGGGTCACGCCATGCTAGGGCCATTTACTGTCACCTGATAAAAAACCTGCGCTTGTGCCTCGCGGGGTAGTTTCCGGCTTACAAACGCGCTGTCTTTTGCGAGAGGTGCGACGCGAAGGGTGGGGTCGGAAAGTGCAACAATTGTTCTCTCTTCGCCTGCTCGTGGTGTTCTTCAGCAAATTGAAGAAGCAAACGCCGCAAGCCACACTCCCAAGCTCGCCCGCCTGCTCCGAAGACTCGACGCGCCGCGCACCACCAACACAAGCAACGCCAAGCGAAGCAGCGATGGGCTCCATGAACCGCCGACGCGAGACCGACGTGATGAAGCTGTACGTGCGGCCAGCCTCGCGTGCTGCGTGACGCGAAATGCGGTGGCAATCGTCACTCACGTGCGTGGCTGTGTGTCTCTCTTTCGTGCGTTTCGTGTGTGGGAACGAACGCACAGGATGATGAGCGACTACGAGGTGCAGCTCACGGACGAGTCCAAGACGAGCGACTTCCACGTCAAGTTCCACGGACCAAAAGACTGTACGTGGCGCTCGAGAGAGCTGCTCGCCTCGAGTCTGCGGATGAACGGCAGCAGAAAGAGCTTACTCTGTGCGCACTATTCTTGTCTTCTTCACTACGTGGACATGAGTAGCTCCGTATGAAGGCGGGTCCTGGAAGATCCACGTGTCGCTGCCGAAGGAGTACCCGTTCAAGTCGCCATCGATCGGCTTTGTGAACCGCATCTACCACCCGAACGTCGACGACATGTGCGTTTGCTTTTTCTTTTCGTCTTTTTTTCGTCTTTGTGTCGCTCTTGTGGTTTTCGTGCAGTCAAGGATGCTGGTTTCTGACCGTCGCTTGCGTCTGTGTGAACATGGGTAATTGCAGGTCGGGCTCGGTGTGCTTGGACGTCATCAACCAGACGTGGAGTCCGATGTTCGGTGCGTGTGTGCGTGTGTGCGTTCGTGCGTTTTGGCTCACCTTCCTGGCTGAGCGACATGTTGCTCATCCTTCTCTGACATGTGTCTGCTGTTGCACCAGAACTGCTGAACGTGTTCGACGTGTTCATTCCGCAATTGCTGCGCTACCCGAACCCGAGCGACCCGCTGAACGGAGAAGCCGCGTCGCTGCTCATGAAAGACGCCGAGCTGTACAACAACAAAGTGCGAGGTGCGATCCCCATCACTATTGCGGCGACTAGCCGTTGCGCTCTTTCTACTCAGGCAATGCTAACTCGCTCTGCTGGACGTATGCAGAATACGTTCGCACGTACGCGTCGCAGCACATCGACATGGGCACGGACGACGACGACAGCGACGTGAGCGATATGAGCGACATCGAGTGAGCGGCGACGCGAGTATCGGAAGAAACTAGACTTTGTCTGCCTCGATCGTCTGGTCCAGGCGTGTGCTGCCGACGCTGCCGACGTCGTAGTTGCCGGGCCATTCTGCATGTGTGTTTCACGTTTGCTGTGAATTGTTTTTATCCGACTTCTCCTGTCTCTTCTAGCCCCCGAAGTGTAGCGCTGAAGATGAGAGAGAGAGAAAGAAATATACATGTCATTCTGATTTCTCGGTGCGCGTGACATGGCTACAGAGAATGCGCGAACCCACTTCAGGCAGTGGCTGCACATGGCGTTCTCGCAATCAAGCCCATCATAGACACTTTGCAGACGGTGCTCGCAGACGATATCTCGCTCTTACTTGGACATGAAGTTGGAGGCGTCGGCGTGTCTCTGGATGTAGTGCTTGTTGCGGCGCAGTCGATCGCTCATCTCGCCGCCGTCGCCCATGTACGCAGCGTCCTGCATCTCCCTGTTTCCCATGCGATCATCCACGAACCGCACGAGTCAGTCTCACACGCTCAGCTCAGTTCCCTCTGTAGTCAACACACAGCACGTACTTGAGGAAGTGCGGGTTCTTGTTCGCCTTGAGCTCCTCCTCGTCGAGCTCCTTGCTCTTCAGCGTCGCGCGCTTCGCGATGTACTCCTCTCGCTGCCGCGCGTCTTCCACCATCTGCGCCGCCATCTTGCGCTTCTCCTCCTCCGTCATCTGCGAGGCGCCAGAGGACGACTTGGAGAGCTTCTGTTTGCGCTCCTCGTCCTCTTTCCGCCGCTTTTCGCGCGCGATCTCCACGTACTTGGAGTTCGGGCCGAGCGTCGTCGTGTCAATGTCTTTGCATTCCGCCTATCCAAACACGACACAGTCAGCAAGGTATCAGCACCTTTCACAACCAGAGCGATAGAGAAGCACAAGCATCGCTCAACACTGCACGTACAGCTCCGTCGCGACTGATGAGTCCGTACTTGTCGCCGTCCGCTGGTTTCTTGCGCTCGCCAGCACTGCTCGCCTGAGCTCGCGCTTCCTGTCTGCGCGAGTCTTCACGCGTGTCCGATCCCCGCTGCTGCTGGTCGCGGCGATCGCCACCACGAGAGCGGGGCTCTTCACGATCGATGCTTCGTCGAGCTGGGCGGCGCTCTGGACTGCGGCTTCTGTGTCGCTTGTCCTCAACACTTGGGCTTCGCTGAGCGCGACGGTCACTGCGAGAGCGATCGTCGCGTCTCGGCGACGAAGGGCGGGGTGAGCGGCGATCTCTGTAGCTGTCCCTGTCCTCGCGACCGCCGCGGCGAGAGTCGCGAACTGGACTCTTACTGCGACGGCGATCTGGAGACTGGGTTCGCGTCGAGCCACCTCGTCCATCTCGGCGAGTCTCATCGCGTCGTTCGTCTACTCGTGGACTCGGACTGCGACGGCCACGAGCGGAGTCACGCGTTCCGGCATGCACAGGACGCCGGTCGTCTCTGCTGCGACTTCTCCTCGCGCGCTCGTGGCTGTTGCTTCTGCTGCGACCACGCGACCGATCTTCGTGGCGACTGCGACGGTGATCGCGGGTACTCGAGCGGTCGCGTCCGCGCTCACGACTTCCGTCTCTGTCGCCTCTGCCTAAATATCGGGCGCGATGGCGATGAGTTGGCGAGCGCGATCGTCCGCGCGGCTTGCTCTCCTTCTCCTCCTCGAAGCGGTCGGTCTCGAACTCCCTCGCGCTCCGCTTCAGCTCGCGATCGTCGTCGCTACCACGTTCACTGACGGACGCGCTGTGGCTCGCGCGCTTCCGCTTCTCTCGCTTTGCGCGCTTCTTCTCTTTCTTCAGCTCTTTCTTCTCTCGCTTCTTCGCCTTCTTCTCGCTCAGGATCTTGTCCACGCTCGCCTTGATCTTGCCCATCTTCACGGGATTCTTCAGCACGCTCTCGTGCGCCGCCTGCTGGCGCTTGCTGCAGCATGCACAGGATATGATACGCCACAGTTAGTACGAGCCACATTCGCAATGCAACACAATAATGGACAGCTGCAGCGCATCTAAAACGCACCGAATGAGCATCATTGGATCCTCGTTCAGTCGCGAGAAGGCGTCGTTCGCGGGCAACGCACTCTTCGTGAGCGCCAGCGAGCCGTACTTGGTTGTCTCAAGCTGCTTCAGCGCCGAGTCCGCGGCCTCGGGCTTGTACTCCTTGCCCAGCAAGTACTCCTCGGCGGTGTTGCCGCTCTGCGCCATCGGCCCCTCGTACAGCCAGTCGACACGCTCCAGAGCCGCAGACTTGTTGCCGTTCGCCGCCTGCAGCTGCCGCAACTCCTGCAGCTGCCGCTCCTCCTCGATGTTCTTGCGCAGCTCCGCGAGTTTCTTCTCCTCGGCGTCGTGCTTCTGCTCGGCGATCCACACTTTCTCCACATTCTGCGTGCGTCATGAATGAGCAAACAAAAGAGCACAGAGAATGTCAGCACACGACGCACACGCATGTGATAGAGAGAATACATGTGCAGAGGACGCAGTCGTAAGGGTGCGTACGCGCAGGTTGGCCGTGTGCCAGCTCTTCTTGGCGAGGAACGCGAGCGACATCTTCTCCTGTGCTTCGTGCTCGCTCTCTTTTGGTGATGGCGAAAACGCGAAAATGCGAAACAAATTAGGGATTTCCGACTCGTCCAATTAGGCGAGCACTGTTTCGTCAAAATCCACGAAAGAGGATTTCATGAGTTTCCAGGAAACGTCGAAGCGTCGCGAAATCATCACTTCGCGAGCGTTGACGAGCTCTATTCCACTCCGCGCAAACACACGCAGAAGCATGAGTGCTCCACACGAGGCTGCAACGCCACTGCCGATCGATCCTGCAGCGCTTGCGCCTCCACCTATAGACAGCAGTGATGCAAATGCAGCCGTGGTGCTGCGCAACCGCGGCGTGCCGAGTCAGATGGGGACCATCCGCCTCGGCGGCTCCGGCAGGCCGTTCCCGATCGCGGCGTCGGGGCGTCAAGCGCCGAGTCGTGGGACTGTCAATGGCAGGGATCACAGTGCAGTGACAGCGACAAAGACAGCGACAACTACCTCCGGAGCATGCAGCGGACAAAGCACTCCAGGTTGGTGCAGCAGTGTGTGTACCTCCCGCATGTCATTTGGTTCAGCAGCACTGACACTTTGACGCGCTGTGTGCACTCCAGCAGCAGACACGACGCGGCGCGTATCGATAGAGGTAGGACTGGACATGCATCGCTACCACTCACACTCTCACGCACTCCAACCAACACGCTAGCTATGCGTCCTTCCACTGTGCAGCGCCACCCAAGCAGTCCGTTTGGTCGCAAGATCGAGCTCACGCAGGTGCGTTTGTCTGCTTTGTCGTCACCGAGGAGCGTATGCGTAAGGGTGCCATGTACTTATCTTGTGGCATATTGTGTGTGGAGAAACTCATTCTCGTCCCGGACGAGAGCGAGCGCGAGCGCTTCCGCGTGCGCAAGAGCAGCATCCACTCGCTGCCGCACAGGCGCCAGCTGCAGAGCAGTGAGCGCGAGCACAAGGCGCCTCGAGCAGCGGCTTCGAGCCGAAAAGATCGACAAGTGTCCAGCCTAACGCCGCCACCACCAACCGTTGCTTCGAACCACGGATTTGAGATCTCTGGTGACACTGAGAAGCGCAGCTTGGCAGGAGACAGCTGCTCGGTGTCGCATGAGGAGCGAACGCGCGTCGTCCAGGCGTCGCTGGCGCAAGTGGAGACAATTCGGCAGCGAGTTGTGCAGCGTCCACCGAGCATCGTCACCTCTAGAAGCACTGGTGCACCACGAACAGTATTGGCTCCTGTGGAGACAGCGATTTCTTTCACCCTCGCCAAGGCGACTGTCAAGGCGTCGTCGACAGCATCCAAACCAGCATCCCCAAGCGACAGCCACGACAGAACCATCGGCGTTGACATACCTGAGAGCGCAACGCACCTGCTGCAGCTGTTCACGCAGAGGAGTGAAGAGCACGGCGCAGCCAGCTCTGCGAGCAACTCGTTCCACACCCAAGCGTTCCACCAGCACTCCACCTTGGCAGGATACTCCGCGATCCAGAGCCATCGCGGAGATGCCAAAGCGACGCCAATCGCCAGCTTTCACACGAGCCCCTCGGCGATACCGACCAGCGCCAAGACGCCGTGGAGACAGGTGGACGAGTCGATCGAGCACATCTACGAGGATCCATCGACCGACTTTGTGCAGCTCAAGCTCCAGCACAAAACTGCGGAGAGCAGCAGGAAGCACAAGCTGCTGGCTCGAGAACGCGTACTCGCAGCCGCATCGGAGCTTCGCGAGCGCGAGCAGCGCGAACGCGAGCAGCTTGAGGCGATGCAGCGCAAGAAAGAGCAGATCGAGCATCTCTCCGAGGCGATTCGCGCGCGCAACAGGAGAGCGGTGGTCAAGAGCGAGCCGAGTTATGATGTTGACGGCCGCACTGGCTTGGCTGCAGCGAGGAACAGATACAAGGATCAGCCAGCGGAGCCGAAGAGGAAGCCGCCGGTGCCAAGGCAGCGCGGACGCCGTACAGTGCAGACTCGGACCAAGAACAGCCAGCTGAAAGCGGCGACTGATACGATACGTGAGCAGCTGAGCCAGAGGAATGCGGCTCCTGTTGGCGCTGTTGCTGCTAGTGGGAACAGGACGAAAAGACATGCAGCAGCAGCAGGAATGGCAGTGAGCACCTCAGAGCCTGGATCGGTATCGAGCTCGATCCTCCTGGGAGACTCGAGTGAGTTTGCCGCGAAGGATGTTCGGCAGTCGATCGGAGAGGAGAGCCACGAGAGCCACGAAACAGGTGAGTCGGGTTTGCCACAAGAGCACTCGCACGAGGATCTGAGCGCGGCGCCTCCCCAACACCTACCCACAGAAGCGCAGCCGTCGACAAGGCGACCGCGAAGCACTCGCAGAAAGCATCGACGCGTTGCTCAGAGCCCAGAGCGAGAACCGGTTCCTGCTGTCGAGTCAAAGGAGAAAGCCGAGAGACGAGAGCTCGCGAGGGAGTTCATGGAGCTCCAGAAGCACAGTCGCCACCTGCGCAGCGCGAAGGAGAAGCAGCGGCAAGAGGTGGACAAGCAGAAGCGACGACTGCAGCTTGAGGTGCGGCGTTCGTACTGATTCACACTCTTAGTTGGCGCAGGTGGATGCTGGATGGTGCTAACTGTGATATGATACACGATCGCTGGCTACTGCAGAGGCTTGAGCAAGAACGACTGGAGGGTCTGCGTCGGTCGAAGAAAGTGGGTCTCAAGCGCAGCCGAGTCAGCGCTGATGCAGAGAAGGATTGGCGATCTCTTCCATCGAAAGAGTCTCTTCTGCATGACGATGAAGGGAAGCGCTACATGCTTCCAGCAAGCGACGTCGACAGCGAGCTGCATGAGAATGGTGATGACGGCGGATTCGATGTATCGGATCAGGAAAACCAGCGGAGCAATCATCAGAACCAGTCATCAGTCGGACGAGCGAGTTCTCCAGGCAGCTTTCGTGGACACGACGCCTCTGTCCTCATCGGATACTCGTCAGCTGATGACAAGCACTCGCCGAAGGCTTCATCTACAGCGGCGTCTGAGGTGATCGATGGAGTGGACGTGCGACTGCGTCGACTACTGGAGCTCGAGGAGAAAGCCCGGAAGCTCTCGGTGCTTGTGAGCGACATCAAAGTGCGGAAAGGAGCACCGCCGTGCAACGAGGCAGCTCAGCGTCGCGTGAACTCCGTCGAGCGACCACCTGCCGCTCAGGAGAATCTTGCTGTCTCCAAGTCGAGGCAGATATATGATCTGGACGAGGACACGACTTTGCATCGCAGCGGCGACGTTGACGAAGTGCGTGGCTCGGAAGACACGCACAGCTCTGGCAATGCAGAGAGCGACGGCGGAGGCTCTGTTCAGTCGAGCGAGAGGCGTGTGAATAGTGTCGACGGCGATAGAAGCTCACACGACGAGGTGTCAGACGACGAAGACGAATCTGGCGAGGAACGCCGCGAGGTCGACACGCGCTTCGATACGAGCATGCACGCGGAAGAAGTGCACCTCGCAGCCAGTGCGTCTATCGCATTTGACGCAGCGACCGCGCAGATGAGTTCTGTCTACTCTGGTCAAGCCCACGAGATCGACGTGCGATCCATCGGCATCCACAGCATCAACGTGCGATGGCCGATGCAGCACGAGAGCGAGGGTGGAGACAGCAGATCCCCCCGTCTCTCTCCCTCTTCGTCTCACGCGTCGTCAAAGTCCGAAGATCTTCAGTTCCATCACGAGCAGTCCAGTCGTCGTGGATCTCTCGATTCCGATCATTCCGATCACTCGACAGATCGGTTCGAAGCGTCCATTCACGCGTACATGCAGCAGCGCCAGCTGACAAATCAAGGAGGGGTGGACAGCGATGACGATGCTGGACAGGCGGACGCAGCGAGCCGGTCCAGCTCTCGTAGCCATCGAAACGAGCCTGAATCGCCAGCACGGTCTGATGCAGCAGCGGTGCGTCCAACCTCGTCGAGCCAAGCGACATCGCCTGAAGCGAACGAGGTGTTTCTGCGGATGATCCGCGAAGCGGACGACTCGCTCAGCGTCATCAACAGCACTGCGCAAAAGATCTGGCTCCAGCAGCAGCAGAAGCTGAAGGCGCAAGCAGACAAACAGCGCCAGCAAGAGCTCGAGGCACGGCAGAAGCAGCAGGAGAGGAAGGATCAGCAGCTCAAAGCAGTCATGGACTCGCTGACGGCAAGGCATGAGTCCCCAGATCCCGATGGCGAGGACAGCGAGGAGACTTCCGAGCAGCTTGAACAGATCGTCTACAACAGCGCTGCCTTGCCGTTCAGCCGTCTCGAGGACATCATGCGAGAGATCGAAGACGAGAAGCTTCGAGAGAAACAAACAGCATCAACTATTGCAGCTGTCGACCAAGCGCTCAGCCAGTCTGCTCCAGAGGCTCACCCAGCTGACTCCCAGCACCTAAAGCCTCCTCCAGTATCCCTGTTCTGGAACGACATGCTCGTCAGCTCCGAGCCGCTCATGCGAAACAGAAGCACCAGCGAAACCATGAAAGGCAGAACCCTCATCGATCGATCTGAGCTCGATATGCAGCAGCATCGAAAGCAGCAAGCGCAGCTGGACGATGCCCAATCCTTCTCTCAGAGTTACCGAGACGAGCTCAAGCGTGTCCACTCCCCGAAGACGCTCTCGCGCCTGCTGCTGGCTGAAGTCGAATATAACGAAGCGATCCACGACGCTCACTTACAGCTGTCCATCATGGAGCACACGCAAGTGGTCGAGCAAGCCCGAGAGGAGACAATAAGTGTCGCGAACGCGTTCAAAGAAGAGATGGAGACGAACCTCACGAGCCACCAGCTGGCGCTTGAGCACGCGATGCTCTCGAGGCAGTTCGATGGCGATCTCCAGGACGTGATGCAGGAGCTCGACGCGATCCAGCAGACCCAGACGAGCGAGCTCGCTGCGACGACTGCAGCCATGCAGAGCGAGCTCAAGAGAGCCAACCTGCGAGAATCGACCGTACAGACCAACGAGTTGAGGCTTGCAGACGCCGCGACGAATGCGAAACTGTATGCTGAGTCCGGCACGAGCACGAGTCCGCTGTATTGCGATACTGGCGTTCAGTACGAGCCTCCTAAGGTTGAGAGGCTGCCGCTGGCATCTGATCATGCGATCAGCGCTCCTACGATGGTAGTCGGCGGCGCGGAGTCTGTCGAGGAGGCGTACAGCGAAGAAGAGTACGACGAAGACAACTTTGAGAGTCAGTCTGTGCAGCAGAGTCCCTCGAAGCAGTCGAGAGCTGGACATGCATCTGCGGCATCCAAGTCAGCAGCCAGCGACATCCGAGAAGGCGACGACGGTGGTGACAGGAGTCAGAGTGAAGCTGAATCGGAGTACGGGAGCGACGCAGAGAGTGTAGCAGATGACGAGGAGCTGGCAGATATCCAGAGCAAAGAAGACAACGCGAGCGTGGCGTCGCCTGCGATCGACGAAACCAGTACTGCGAGCGACAAGAGGCGACACAAGGACGATTCCGAGGCACGCGCTGCGTCTGCTTCCATGGGCTACGAGGACGACTTTGACGCCTCGTCTTCTATCCAGCAGCCCGTCGCAGCCAGCACGGGCAAAACGAAGAGCGATGGTGCCGACTCGGAGATCGCAGACGAAGAGGACGACGAAGCTCGCAGCGAATCCGTTCCCGATGACGATATCGAGGATGAAGTCGAAGATCCAAGTGGCTCTGCTAAGGAGAGTGAGGCGGTGGCGTCCTCAGAAGACGCAGGGTACTCGTCCGAGTTCAGCTCCACTTCGAAGGAGGGAATGAAAGCCACCCTTGCTGCTGCTGCAACTAAGAGTGCTGCCAGAGAGCCCGAGCCATCGATTCCGACTGTCAGCCGTGCTGAGCAAGCCCAGGTTGTCTCTACCCGCATGGTTGATGTGGAGTATGCTCCAAGGATCAGTCTCATCGGTTCAGGCGGCGCTCCCACAACGGAGCTCGCGCAGGCGTATCAGCGAGATCTCGAGATGCGCAGGAAGAGTGACGAGTCGCTGCTGCTCATGCGGCTGCGAGTGCTCGAGAGCAAGTTCCTGCGCGATGTACAGTCGATCGACGACGCAATCGCCAGTGCAACCGACACGACAACAACCGCAGCAGCAGGAAGCAGGCTCCAGGAGCTGTTGCTGCGGAAAGAGGCGGCGAAGATGGCATTTTCATCTGAGAAAGCAAACGTCGAGAGCCTCCGAGCTGCCTCGATGGCGCGCTACTACCAGGATCTGCTAGCGTTCCAGTCGCTGATGTCAGGTGGTGACTCGAGCTTCACTGCCGCGGCGTCAGTCCAGCAAACTCAATTTGTGCCAGGAAGCGCTGTCTTTGAGGCCCCAAGCGACCTCGCTGCTGGAGCTAGTGTGCCTGCAGCTCTCAAGCACGACGACCACGAAGCGATCGTGAGTCAGATCGACGATTACGAGGACGAATTTGAGACAGCGAGCGGCAGAGCTGAGCTCGAGACTGGCGACGACGTGAGCGAGAGCGACGAAGTGCGATCCAAAGCCAGCGTCAGGAGCAGCAAGTACAGCGAAGGCGAGCCTTCAGAGGTCGAAGAAAGCGACGACGAAGATGCACCAGCGAGAGGAAGTGTTGAGGGGACAGTCGAGAGCGAAGAAGGCGACAATGCGTACGACGAAGACTTTGCCTCAGTGAGCCATTCTGGTGCAAAAGGATCGGCAAAGGAGCTCGAGGATGGTGACGCGGATGCAGTCGACGACGACTTTGAGAAGAATTCTGTCGCGAGCGAGACGCCGAGCGACGCTGCAGTCTCGGTTGTCGATGATAATCTCGCCAAATCGTCAGTCGAGAGCAACGACAGCGGAGACGGTGAAGACGACTACGAGGATGAGTTTGCGTCTGCCAGCGAGAGCGAAGGAGCGATGGCTGCAGGGAAAGCTGTTACTGCTGTTGCTGAGGATGAAGATGACACTAAGGACAAAGCGAGCGACGAAGGTGGCCACAACGACTCAAGCGATGGTGGCGCTTCTCAGATCCAGTCGGAGGACAATTTCGAGGACGATTTCGAAGCTGAAGGCGACGAAGTCGAGAGTGTCATCTCGATCCAGGATGACGCAAAGGGCGACGGCGCAAAGGACGACGGTGACAGCAGCGTACTCTACTCGAACGAGTTCGACACCGAAGCTGTGCTTGTCATCGATAGCCGCGGCGTGTACAACCTGCACACCGAAGCAAAGCAGCTCGACGTCGCTGAATCGACTGCGGCGGTGGAGCAATCCGGATCGGACGACTCGTCAACAACCAGGTTGCTGATAGAGCAAGTGAAACATCTGCAGGAGGAAAACGAGAAGCATTCTGAAGGTGACGTCAAGCGCGAGGAAGATAAGCTGGTGCGCAAGAAGATCAAGGCGATCGAGCTCGTGCAAGCAAAGGAGCGGCTGATCAGACTGGAGTCGCACAAGTTCAAGATAGAAGAGGAGAAGCGGCAGGTGAACACCTTGGCGCAGCTCGCGATCCGAATGGACGTGGGCAACGAGCTCATGAAGGCGAAAGAGCAGATCAAGCAGTACCTGGAGCAGGAGATGGCAAGTGTGCAGCAAAGCATTCCAGGGCTAGCTGTCGCTGCTAGAGCGGAAGCTGCCGAGCATTCGCTGCCAGCAATAGCTCGAGTTGCGCCAGCGGATATGATCCAAACTACTTGGCCAAAGGAAAGCGGTAACCCAATCCCAGACCAGCTGGAGAACACGACGCCTCAAGTCGATGCGAAGCGAGCAGAGATCGCTCCAGACGACGAGCGCGAAGTCGACTCGTTCGAAAACGAGCAGAGCGGAGCAGCAGACAGCAGAGCAGTCGATGATGACGAGAATGGCTACGACGACTCTTTCATAGAGGCTGAGAGCCAGCTGGAGGCGGACACGCGAGTCGACAGCGAAGGCGAAATCGCGTCTGATGATGGTTTCGAGCGCGCTTCTGGAGATGATGGAGATGCTGGTGACGGATCTGAAGTCTCCAGTGAAGCTGCTGTGGAGGGCGATGATCACGGCAAACCGTCAAGTGGCTCGGTCGACAACGAGCTCCCCGACGAAGCTGGCAACGACGAAGCCAGCGTTGGTGACTACGCTGACGAGTACGAAGACGAGTCGTTCGACGATGCGAAGTCCGAATCCTCTGCCATGAAGACAGAAGACGAAGAAGCGACACCAAGCGCTGTGGCTAGCAAGAGTGAGTCTGCCGCTGCCGATTCAGACGAGCACAAGGGAGAGGATGACGAGTACTCTGAAGAAGAGTTTGAAAAGGCTTCGTCTGAGGCGTCGGGATCGGAGCTGAAGAGCTCGCTTGATGTCGTTGACTCGTTCGCTAGTACGACCCGCAAGAGTCCGGATGATGCGCTAGGTCGGCTACCCAGCCGCGGACACGGCGGCGATCAGCAGCCGCAAGATGTGTCTGTCGACCAGCTCTCAAGCGCACTTGACGCTGTCACTTCTCAGCTCAACCAGCCGACATCTGGAGCTGTTGCTACAAGCGCCACCGCGACAGACCAAGAAATGCTGGAGCTGTCTGTCGCCCCTCAGGTAGAGCTGAGTGACGACGTGCAAGTGCTCGCCGAGCAGCTGTCCGTTTCTGTGAGCCACGAAGAAGAGATCCTGTCCAAGAGCATCGAAGAGCAGACGAAGCGACTCGACGAGCTGAAGCAGATGGTTTTGGCTCGCAAGGACGAGATCGTGTCGGTTCAGAAGCACATGCGCACTGAGAAGCGCAAAGAGCAGCTCACGGACAAGGAGAAGCTGCTGTGGGACGAGATGGAGCGCGTGGAGGCGAGTCTGCGGACGGACGAGGCTGCGCTGCAGCTGACGCGTCAGCGGAACCGCCTTGAAGCCATGCGGCTCGAAGCCAAGCGCTACGAGCACAAGGCGAGGATCTCGAGCGCTGGACAGGCGGCTGATCTGCTGGAAGGCTTTGATTTTGTCGAGGCTGCTGAGATCCCAGAGAACGCGTCAGTGAGGGAACCGAAGCCGAGCTCGCAGAGCAAGACTGTGTGGGGAGCGACGAGTGATATGGTTTGCCAGACAGACAGCTCTTTGATGGCGAGGCTAGCCGAGGCTTTTGACTTGCTCACTGGGTTTGCGTACATCGAGGACGTAGAGCGAGTTTCTGTGGGCGCGGATACTTCCTCATCAAGCGATGGTGGCAAGCCTGTCGTCGCTACTGCCGTGCAGTCGAGCGATGGTGGTGTTGATGAAGAAGAGTCGCTGGACGCTGTCGACGAAGCCGGCGATAAAGAATGTGTGCTCGTGGAGGATGAGGCTTCGGCGCAAGAAGAGGATGTCTCCCTGATTCAGGATGAAGAGGATGCTGAGCAGCCAGGGCATCTTGGATCGGACACCCCGGCTGTCGACTTGCTGAGCGACTTCGCGTATGTCGAAGCGGCCGAGTTTCCGACCAGCTCGAACGAGAAGGGTCTCTTGGCGTCGTTCGACTTTGTCGAGAAGGCAGAACGAGTGGGATGTCATGATGCAAGTGCGTCAACTGGCACACATGAGCCAACTCAAGCAGCAGAGACTGCACCTGCCACTGAAGAACGACAGCAGGATGCGTTTGCTGATGAAGAAATCGCAGAGGAAGGTGGTGGTGGCGATGAGTCTGCACCGCCATCGAGCTCTGTAGTTGACGACAGCGAAGCAGAAAGCGAGTCGATGGTGGATGATTGCAACCCTGGTTTGCGGGAGCACTCGACTGACACCATTCAACAACAGCTCATCGTTGTCGACGATGAGGATGTTCTAGACCGAGGTGTTGACGAACAGCGGGAGGCGCAAGCTGACAGAACCACTGTCGACCAGCCTGCTTCGCATGCGAGCAAGATCAGTGTGGCACTCGCTGCTCGGGTGGCAGACGCGCTGTTTGAGGATTTGTTCGACACGATTTGGAGAGGTACGGATCGCAGCATTGATCAGATTGTGGTCGACGCGTTGCGATTGCTTGTACTAACGCCGCTGGGCTGTTCACGCAGACCATGATGATATGTGTCAGCTTCAAGTCTCCCACATTGCGCACGACGAGCACAAAACAGAGGACACAGAGCGAGCGTCAAACAGCGCTGATATCAGCGACGACGAGGAGTCCATCAAGAGCGTTGTCTCAGAGGATCATGATGGAGCGGACGACACGGATGACGAGAGATCATCCGAGCCCGTGATTGTTACCCCAAGCAGCGACAAACCCAGCGGCTGCGAAACGAAAGCAGCAGACGCTCAAGCCGATCAGCTCGCGGAAACGATTTTTCAAGATCTCTACGACGAAGTGCTGCGTGCTGGAGTTCGTCAGACTCGGGAGAAGTCACACTCAAGTGCTGCTGCAAGTGGACACGCCTATCAAGAGAGAACCGAGGAAGATCCGATTGCTGGAAGAGCTGCTCCACGGTCTGCAGCAGTCGCAGCTCCTTCGGTATCAGCAGAATCGAGCAAGAGTGCGAGTCGAGAGTCGTCGGCCGGTTCAAGTGCTGAGCGAGAGTTCGTCAGTTCGGTGATCCGCCAGATCGAGATCTCCTCTCGAGCGGTGCGTATGCATTTTCATTGGCGAGAGTGAGAGCACGGGCAAATGGTTTTGACTGACACACATGTGTATGGTTGTCGTGGTGGTCTTTCGCAGATCCGTTTGCCTTCCTACAGCGAAGTGAAGCAGCCAGCCGATCTGAAAGCTTCTCGCGCCATCTTCGAAACCATTCAAGAGATCGCGAGCAGCATCCTCTCCGGCCTTTCCGTCTCTGCCCACAGCAACGAGAACGACGACGGATCTTTTGGCGTCAACAGTGTTGAGAATGTCGACCTCGCTGCACTCAAGCACGAGGTGGAAGCCGCAATGGAACGGATCCTATCCGTGCGAGCCACTGGCAACGACGAAGTGAGGCGCCAGATGCAGAGTCTCTCGGAAGAAGTGGACAGCAGTCAAGTCTCGCCAGAAGATGTCCAACTCATGCAGACGCAGCTCCGTACGAGCGTCTCGCACGTCGCAGAGCACATGCGGCGGAGTCTAATCCTCCCACTCGCAGCAGCATCTCAAGCGAATGCGAATGCGACGCCAGGATCGACGCCGCTGCCGCGCTCGTTCTACCCTCGAACGCCGACGCCGACGTCCAAACCGTCATCCCACCGCCGCTCCACGATGCTCGTCCACGCGCTGTTCACGCACGAGAGCTCCCAGCTCCACGAGCGGATCACGGACTCCATTCTCGACGACCTCCTTTCAGATGTCTCAGCCAGCCAGAGAAGGTGAGCGCGAGTTTTGTGGGGAAAAGTATACTGTCACCATATTAGATATGAACAAAAACTTGGGTTGAGAGACGGCTCTCGGTCGACGAGCTCGCTCTCTCTGTTCTTCAGCCGCTGGGTACGACAGCTTGGTCTATTGCGTTTTGCTGCTGCTGCTGCTGCTGCTGGCGCCAGAGCTAGAGTCCGACAAGGTCATCTTGCGGTCGAGCAGCAGTCGCAGGATCGGCGGCGTGAAAAGCGGCAGCGCGGACGCCACGTGCGCATCCTTGAGGTACTTGGCGCCGCCGATGTGGCCGCGGCAGTGGCGCGAGCCGCAGCGGCAGTCGAACTTCTCGTCCATGTCCCACTCGCTCGTGCTGTAGTCGAACGAGAGGTGCTCGCCCTCCTGGATGTCGCGCGTGGCCACGAACGCCACCTCGGGCGTATCCTCCGAGACCACGAGGCGCGCGTTCGGCTCGCAGCTGTGATTCACGTACTCGAGCCCGCCGGCGAACTCCAGGTGCTTCGACTCGTCCACTTGGATCGTGAAGCGCGTCGGGCGGGAGTGCTGTCGGATCACACACACAAGCAAGCGCAAGAGTCACAGGTTAGTTATGCTACACAGTCGCCATGTAGACAGCAAGCAGTAGAGCAGACTCACAAAGATGCCCGGAGCCGTGCCGATGACATTGCCCGCCTTGAAGTCGACCGCCGCGACCGCCGAGCTCCAGTGCTCGTTGAGCTGCTCGATGAGGAAGCGGCCGTTCGCGGTCGGTGGCATGTAGCGCGTCGGCGTGCGCGCGCCGTTCACAGCAGCGGCGGCGGAGACGCGCGCGGTCGAGGACGCCGGCGTGGCGGCCGAGAGGTGGCGGCGCGAGGCGTTGAGGACGCGGGAGCTCATGAGGCTGGAGGCGCGGTGCTGGCAGAGCATTGTGAGGACGTGGTGGTGGTGGTGGGCTGTGTGCTGCGTGCGTCGTCTGGAGCGAAAGCGTTAATGAGCGAGGCTGACGTGGCGGCGGCAGAAGCGCGCGCGCGTTGCAGCGGCGGCGGCAGCCATGGCGAGCGAGGACGAGTGCGCAATGTGCTTCGTGATGTGCTTGGCTTGCGTTTTCTATGCATGCCGTCTCTGTTTTTGTCGACTCGCGCAAACTTCAGCTTTGGGTTTCTCAGGTCTCTTTGACACTCGCAGCCCTTTTTACTCTGGAGGTAGATGGCAGTATGCTTTTGTTTGAGCTGTTGTAAAGCCTTCACACATGCCCTGAACGCGCTTATAAGCACGGCAAGTCAATTGGGGAGCCCTTTTTGCGATAACTTGAACTTGGCGCGCGACTGTCTTGACGTAAACAGCACTTTTGCCAGAAGCGGGTCCTTTTGCCGCTTCAGTTGTCACAGGAAACCGAAAAATCTGCTCGGGATTCGAGAAGCGCTCCCAGGTTCTGGCGCTCGCCCAGCTGGGAAACTGGCCATCCGCGAGACCAGGCTGAACCGACCGCCGTCCTGAACATCGTGTCCGCGCACTCTTGCTCCTCGAGTCTGCGTTGATGCCGCCACCGTGCAAATGCCATCATCCCAGCAATGTACTCATCCGCCGCGGCGCTGTCCACGATGCGAACGAAGGACGGGTCGCGGATTCTGGCTGCTTGTGTCTTTCTCGCATGTTCGTGCGGATCCTTCTCGTGAGAGGAACTGGGGAAATGTCTCCGAGGCGTCACGCGCGCAGCTTGAGGAAAAGAGCAAGCGAGGATTTCGCTAGAGCCCGTGCGGTTAACAGTGGCCGACGCCGGCGGTTGAAGTTCGCGAGCTCCTCACTACTTTCGAGCGCTCCCCGTCCTACTCTCCATTGCGCGCAGACCGAAAGCACCCAAACATCGAAGCGCGCGCTCGTTGAAAACTGAACTTGAGTCGACGGACAGGTCGGGCTCGCACACGTCACCGCCGTCTTATTCGCTAGATCGCTCGTGAGCTCGCGGATTAACACGTGCAACCGGCAGAGAACTGAAGCTCGCCAAGCACCACTATTCCTCGAGCGTGAAGCCGCTTGGTGCAGCTTGACGAGACTGGGGGGAATATTGTTGGAGCTCCACGACGCCCTGTCTTTGGAAAGGGGACTTGCAGTTGAGCGCCTCAGTCCGCATCACCAGCAGGACGAGCATGCGCATCTTTCTTCTCGCAGGCTCTGCGCCGACTGTGATTGTGCTTTCTGGTGAGCTCTGAAGTGAGGTGGCAGCGTCACGATCGCACTCCGAAAAGATGCGATGGAGCCTGTGTAAGTCGCTTGCTCAAGTAAGGAGGTTTATGCGAATGTCAACAGAGAGATCTCGGATTCGCTATGACACAGAAGTCAGTACAATTCACGGTACTACTTAGGTAATGTAAGATGTCAGCACCATAGACATATTTCTGCACTTTCGTGAATCCATGCCACAATATTTCTATACCTACTGGCAGACGGAGACGTTATCGAAATGACGGGTTTGGGGCAGCACAAATCCCTGCCCGTAAAAGTACGATTCTGGCAACACGAATCCCAAACTCGCCTCGCAAAAACAACAATGGCAATGGCGTCGTCGACCGCCGCCGCGTCGCTGCGCGAGTGCTCGCTGGAGGAGCTGCGCAAGGAGCCGTGGCGCCTGCAAATCCAGGCGGAGAACGCGGCCGAGCAGCTGCGCAACCTCGTGCTGAAGAACTACCACCTCTTCATCCAGAGCAACCAGTGCTCAGCGATCGTCAAGGACGACGTGCGTGCGTTGTTTTGTTTGAAATGCTCAGCTTGAAGTGCGTTCGTGGCTCTGAACCCTCTGCGTGCATATTGCGTCGTATGGATATGCTCACAGCTGACGCAGCTGAAGGACGAGACGGACCAGCTCGTCGACTTCATCCCGGAGCTCAAGGCGTACTGCGCGGGCTTCCAGCAGGAGGTCGCGAGCGTCGTCGCCAAGCACGGCGACATCCAGTTTGTCTTTGAGCACTACCTCCAGGTATAATCCACGCACTCATTGTGTAGTGTATGGGGAATGGTCATTCTCGAGCGCTGTATGGCTAACGTGATGCCTGTGTTTCTCGCTCGATCCGCCAGCTGACGGAACTGCTGGACATCCCGCAGCTGCTGGAGGCCTGCATCCACAACGAGCTCTTCGACTCAGCGCTCGACGTCATCCAGTTCGCGAACGAGACGTTCCAGACGCGCGAGGGCCACGCGACGCCGAACTTTGTCATCGCCACGCTGGTGCGTAAGCCTGTAGTAGCATCTCGCAGCGCTTGGCGTCAGTGATCTCATTGACTCTTCGTGTGTGTGTGTTATTGCAGGTGCGAGAGGTGGCGCAAATGACGAGCATGATGCGCGAGAAGCTGCTGCAGAAGCTCCGCGAGGACCTGCAGCTGGCGCTCTGCGTGCGCATCGTGAGCTACTTGCGGCGTCTCGACGGACTGATCAGCCAACAGCAGCCGAATGGCGCGCCAGTGGGCACGCCAGAGTACGAGAAGCAGCTCAAGGACGAATTCCTGAGCTGCCGCAACGTGTGGCTCTCGTCGCTCAGTCGAGGCGTGTCAGCGGCAGATCCGTACCAATACGTACGTGTGCATGGTTCGTTTGCTGAGACACGAGCTGTGCGCGGGATGCTCACTGCCGTCAAACTGTGCTGCTTGTGTGGTATGCTCGATGTTGCGCTCGCGTAGACGATCCAAATCATCGACATCAAGCGCACGAGCTGGTTCGACATGATCACGCAGTACTCGGCGATCTTTGGCAACGAGACGGTGGACGGGAAAGTGGACCCGCCGCTGTGCCGCTGGGCGACGACCACGGTCGCAGATTTTATCCAGATCCTCATGAAGTGCGAAGGCTGTCATTGACTGACCACGAGACATCTGCTATCACGTTTCTGCGAGCCCAACTGACCTGCAACTGTGGATGCTGTGTGTGATGTCCCTGTGCTGCCAGACAACTGCCGAAGATCGAAGACTTCAGCTCCCTCGCGACGATCCTCGAGCAGAGTTTGTTCTTCGGCGGCTCGCTCGGCCGCGTCGGTGTGGACTTCCGCGCGATCCTCGTCGTGTACTTTGAGGACCACGTACTTGAGCTCATGGGGAAGCAGTGGCGCACCGCGTGTCGCGAGTTCCAGGACAATCTGAACGCGCACGCGCTGTCGCCAACGCCTTCTGCCTCCTCGTTCTCCAAGACGCCGATCGTCATTGCGTCCTACCGGTCTGCTGCCAACGCTCCCAATGGTGCTGGCGCGGCAACACCGTCGAATGGGATCTCGCCGTTCGCGTCGCGAACCACAGCAGCAGCAGCAGCAGGCGAAGACTACTCGCCACCGCACGCGCTCATGGCGTTCCCGATCCTCGCAGAGTTCACGAACGCGCTGCTCTCGTCGCTGAACGAGCTGCGTCTGTGCACGATCGCGTCGTTGCAGCCGCGCTTGGCGAAGAAGCTGCAGGACACGCTCTGCACGCTACTGCTTGCGATCGCCGAGTTCTGCGACGAGAACAAGCTCCGGATAGCAGTCGCAGGCGAGGCGAAGCAAGCGACTGGCGATGCGACCGTCAATGGCACCAGCAGCACCACCAGCGGCAACTCCAAGCGACAGGTGCTCACAGAGTCTCTCCAGAGTACAGTCGAGGTACGGCGCGTTCTTCAATTCCATGCAGAGCTGGCATTGTTCACAAGGTTATCGCCTCACCAACTCTGTGAACCGCTCACTGATCGCCAGATTCTCCGCAAAGAGCTGATCCCGTACGTAATCAAGTGCTTCCACCGCCTATACCCAAACCGCATGCCTTCTGCCGCGCTGCTCGACATGGCGCACTTTGACTCGGTGATGCAGGAGAACGGGCTGCTGGTGGTACAAGATGGCGAGAACGAGCCGCAGTCCTGAAGGAAGAAGTAACCAGTTTCTGAGCACAGGACCACAGTGTTGGAAGGCAGGTTCGCTTGTGCTGTCTGCTGCTGCGGTGTATTTGTCTATCAAAGCATTTGTGATGATGCCATGAGTTTAGTTGTAGAGAGCTGGAGTGTGCCCTCTACTGGCCGGGGAACGTCAGTCGCAAGCCGTCGTACGCCATCTCGACCACGAGCCCTTCGTCCTGCTCGAGCTTCTTCAGCATGGCGCTGTCGCGCTCGTAGTCGAGCTCGTGGCTCATGCCCGTGAGCAGCGTGCGCTTGGGACGGATGCTGCGGATCTCGCGCAGCACGTCCTGCAGGTTCATGTGCGTGCCGTGGAACTTGTCGATGTACAGCGCGTCGATGATGAGCACGTCGATCTGTGGCCGCGCCGCGTCATTCAGCAGCTCGCGCGCCTCGGTAGTCAACTCGCTCACGTCCGAGATGTACACGAAGCGCACGCCGATCTCCTTGCCGAACTCGAACGCGTTCGAGATGTACCCGGCGCCGTGGATCACGGGGAACGGCAGGATCTCAAAGCCGCACGCCTCGAACGGCGCGAGCGCTTCGAAGAGCTGGAAGCGCGCTTTCGCGACCCACCGGAACGGCTGCGGCTCCACCGCTGCAGCTCCAGCATCGACAGCTCCATTAGCTCCACTAGCTCCATTAGTAGCAGCTGGCAAGGGCTCGTCGTTGTCGATCATGTACTCGAACTTGCCGCGCAGCTCTTCGCGCGTCGCGGGCGAGCAGTGCAGCAGCAGCGGCTTGCTCGCGATCTTCTGCCGCTCCTTGGTCACCGGGTCGACGCGCTCGTCGGACGCCTGCACCTCGCGCAGGTCGTCGAGCCCCAGGCACGCGTCCGCGTGGCCGTGCGTGAGCAAGATGCCGTGCACGGACGTGACGCCGATCTCCGGGAACACGCGCAGCGCCGCCTCGCGGAACGTCTTGCCGCAGTCCACGAGCAGGTTCTCGCCGAGCGCGAGGTTGCGCACGAGCAGGCTCGGGTTCAGCCGGCGGTTCTTGGACTGCGGGTTCGCGTGCGCCTCTCGGCAGACGCGGCACCTGGGGTTCGTGAGCAGGCACCGGATGGACGGCACGGACGACGACGGTCCGCTGCCGAGCACCACCACCTCCATGCTCGCCGTGCTTGCTGGCGTGGCTCTGGAGCTCTGGAGCTCAGTCGCTTTTGGCTTTGAAGTGGCTTGGTTGCGAAACCAAAAACGAAGATATGGAGGGATCGATTGATGTGCCCTCTATCCCTTTTATCATGCAGTGGTAGCCTCTATAAAGGTGTACTTTGATAGTCACACAGACCTGGGAGCTGCACATCGCAGCTAAGAAGGGCGAGACAGCAAAATGACTCTTCATCTCGATCAACAAATAGCGCGAGTTTGCACACCATTGCCGACATCTGGAGTTGGGAAGGATCTCCTTCGCGCACATACTCACGATCGGCTGCATCTGGTTGTCGCACACAGCCAGGGGCTTCCATGGCAGTCTTCTGATGCTCTCAAACCACGCGCATGACTGCGGTGGAGATGCAGCTCCAGGGCACGCGACCAGAAGCTCCGTTGCTCGACTCACACATCTCCAATGCGGCGATGTCGACTGTGTGGGACTCGCTGGCAACCTGGATCTGCGCACCAGCGCATTCCAGCGCGCACCATTCAGCTCCGGTTTGATTCTCTCGGCTCCAAATGCAAGCGCTCAAAACAGTTCCGATGGTGCAAGTGCCTACGATCGGTATGGTTCCAGATGTGAGTCAGAACAACAATCACACCGTCGACGCACCGGCGACAGATGCGAGTTCACCCAAAAGCATGGCGTCAGAGCAACTAGCACGAAGAAAGCACCAGCCAGCACCTTCGCTGTGGATCGCTGCTGAGCCCAGCCGACATGGCTAGTCGAGCGAAATCATTCGCCCTCTTACGACATTGCGCAAAAGGAGCAGAAGAGCGTACGTGGACGACGAGCAGCCGCGTTCTGCGCACCAGCAGCACTTGGGTGGGTTGCCACCTCAACTCGCAAGAAGACCCTATCGAACTCAAAGGATGCGCAGACGACTCACCTCCAGATTTGCTCGCATGCTGTCCCTTGCGCTTGGAGCGTCCGTGATATCGCTGGTATATCACTATGCATCGATCATAGCGGCTCGCCAGTGCAAGGACTTGTTCTGGTTGTACTGGCTCAGTGCGAATGAGCCCGAGGCACTGCACAAGGCGGTCGAGAGCGGCAAGGCTCGCGACGTCAGGTTCCTGCTCGACCACGGGAGATCTGCACAGGAGATGAATGCGGCTGGGCAAACAGCACTGTTGCTTGCAGCTCAGCTCGGCCACCCCTCCGTCGTCCAAGAACTCATCCATGGCGGCGCTGTCGTTGACGCCGAGGGAAGAGACGGCAGCACGGCGCTCTTGGCCGCATCCGAGCACGGGCATGCCCAAGTAGTTCAAATGCTGATCGACAGCGACGCCGGCGTGAATGCCAAAGACTGCCGAGATTGAAGCGCGCTGTGGATTGCAGCGAGTCGTAGCCAATTTGACGTGCTTCAAGTGCTGATCGACCACGGCGCTATCGTTGATGCCCGAGATAAGTTCGGACGAGCGGCGTTGTCGAGGATAGCAAGTTCCGGATCCGTTGACGTAGTTCGAGAACTGGTCCGACTCGGTGCGAACGTCAACACTGAGGATATGTTTGGAAGAACTGCGTTGTCGTATGCAGCCGAGCATGGCCATCGCGAGGTCGTCCAAGAGTTGATCAGCAGCTGCGCCAATGTGGACACTATTGACGCTTTTGAAAGAACGGCGGTGACTTACGCAGGCAAGATCACCTGCAACGCAATGACAGCGGCACGGTGGAACAAATCAACTGGCAGCCGAGCGAAGAGCAAAGTCAACCAAGAAGAGGCTGCTAGATTTCGGCGAAGGCAAGATGCGCGCTCTCCCACGTGCATCACTGGCGACAGTGTTGCTCTATTTGCTGCCGCGGCAGCTGGCGACCTCGCGAAAGTGAAGATGCTCGTCGGTAAGGGGACGCCAGTGGACAACCAGACAGTGCACAACAGAACGCCACTGTTTTACGCTGCCGAGTTCGGCCACACCGATCTGCTGCTCTTCTGGATCGACGCAGGAGCATCAGTGAGCACGAGATCACAGTCGAGGCAGTCAAGTCAGGAGTGCGAGACCCCACTCATCGTCGCGGGCCGGGCTGGCCACATAAAGACTTTCCAAGCACTCGTGGAGGCTCACGCGCCAGTGAACGTTCGAAGCGGTGCAGATGAAGAGACCCCGTTGATCTCGGCTGCAAGATGGAACAACTTTGCTGGCGTGCAGTTGTTGGTCCGATCTCTTCGCTACGACAAGCTGGCAGATGGCGAGTATCCACTGATACCTGGTACTCTGGAGAAGATGCGATTCATGTGCGACACAGCCTTCGAGTTCGATCCCATCTGCACCTAGCTTGTGAAGCGACTGGTTCAGTTGCAGCAACGGAAGTCACCAGCTCACGAGATGCGAGAAGACGCGTTCATGTCATTTACAAGCATCACCTTTCGAGTCTGCAGACTGCTGTTCGCGATCAAGCCTCGGTCGAGCCCGCTGTCTCGATTCGTTGCAAGGCGCACCATCTTGAGCAGAATCCGAGATTTCCATGAAGAGCTGGCATGTTCGGCGGTGTTCAAGACGAGAAGCGATATGTGCAGCAATTCGTATAAAATACGGCGCTACTTCAGCTGCGCTTCGCCGAGATGCTCAGCAAGAAAGAGACTCTTCTACACGGATGCGCCAGTGAAGACCAAATCCTGGAGGCGGCGGCGCGTCTCCAATTTGAGCTCAAGACGTACGTTCGAGATCGGAATCCGAACATGCAAGAGGTCGCCAAAACGGTCCCCAGTCGCCTTCTCAAAGCGAGCAGCATTGAAGAACCTGGAGTCCCGGACTGGTTCGTACCTCACGATGACGTGGAGCTCCACAGTTGGAATGAGGCTGACTCGGAGACCGGCATCAAGATCTGCGACGGGATGTGGCGGAAATCCAGCGTGGTGATTGAAACGAGCTACTTGGGTTCAGAAAAGCTCGCCGTAGCTGCAGCGCAGTGGTTTATATCGCAGAAAAATCTGGTGCTTGACACTGGCGTGATCGGCAAAGGATCGTCCGGCACAGTCTACGAGGGCACGTGACTGGACACGCCTGTCGTGATCAAGATCATGGGGTACGAAGAAGGCGCCGGTACAATCTCAACGGACTTGCTGCTGCACGAAGTGCGCGCGTGGCATCACTTGAGCCATCCGCATGTCCTCCGGTTCTATGGAGCATGCCACGTCAACAAGCGGTACTTCGTTTGCGAAAATGCGTCCAACGGAGTGCTGAAGAACTATCTGGGCAATCCAAGGCGCAAACACAAGGTGTGGCAGATGATGTACGAGGCAGCATTGGGACTCCAGCACCTGCACAGCCAGAACATTGCGCACAACGACCTCAAGTGTGACAACATCATGGTGGGCATGGACGGCAAAGCAAGACTGATCGACTTTGGACTGAGCTGTCTGCTGAACGAAGCTGAGATCCAGATCGACGTGAAGTAGATCGGCGCGGTGAACTGACGCTCGACTGAGTATCTGTCTGGCGAGCGGCCGTCGTTTGCGTCGGACGTGTACTCGGTCGCGATGTGCATCATTGAAGCGGTGAGCGGAGAGCCACCATGGGGAGGGGGTATGGTGGCAGCGGCAGTTTGCTTCCAAGTCAAGAAAAAGCGCAACATCCCAACGCTACCAGGCGCCATGACTATGAAGCACAGGATCCTGATTCAGGGCATGGCCAAGTTCGATCCATCGGAGCGTGTGCGGATGGAGCACGTCGTGGACAAGCTCAACGAGATCGCGCACAGCGCCAATGCTATGAAATCGCAACAGTTCCCCCCCCTCCCCACGCTGCACCTTATCAAGGCCGAGTACTGCTAGCTGATCGTGGCAGGTGGCACCGGCTTGTCAGCAAGAGTCCATGAGGATATGTCCCGAACTTCAGGAATGCATGCCTGTTTGAGTGTGAAGGGAAAGTGTGCTCAACAGATGTGCCTCACGAGATCTTCTACCTCTCTATCAGCTTCACTCTTGGTCGTGGTAAGGACTCGCGTGTGAGCTTCATGGATATAGCGAGCTCGCCTCTCTCAGAGACTTTAACCCGAGAAGACGATCTGCTCACACGGTAGACAAAAAGTGTGGCGTCAAAATCAAGTCCAGCGCTCGTACGCTCATCTCACAGCAACAGCACATCGATCGCACGCACCGATCCGTCCGGGATTGCGCCATTCTCCTCGTCGTGGAGCTTGCAGAGACTTGTCACCTCGAGGCGCTTCCCCTGCACCGTGCTGAGCAGCTGCTGGCCGCGGAAGGTGCTAGACGTGTGGTGCGATTTGCGCACAGTGGCGACTGCATTTGTCGAGAACTGTTTCTTGCCGTGCGAGTCCATCGTGTGGCAGTGGCCCATGTCGTGGCTCAGGTTCTTCATCCGCTGGAACTCACTACAACAGCAGAAGGACAGATATGAGTCAGCGACTGGACAGGGAGTTTCGACAAGTAGCGACTCGCACTAGCCCTGAAAGAGTGCGCGCACGTTTTCCGATGGTTCTCGTTCGCGCGCATCAAAATGTAGCGCTTCTCCATGAGCTTCTCCTCGAGCTCCGCGAGCTCCTGCTCCTGCTTCTCGCGGAGTAGACTGCACTTCGTCTCCTTGAACCGCTGGAAGTTCTGCAAGATCGCAACAATCGCACGTTCAGCAGTCCGAGTCGCCACTTCCCCACGACATCCTCGAAACAGACAACTCATCAAGCACTACCTCTGCGTTCCGCGCGCGCTCGTCTCTTTCCATCGCGTCGGCTCGGAGGTACACGTTCTTGGCGTCCTCGAATTGGCGGAGCCGCGACAGACTCTTCTCCGTGTCCTTGAGCTCCAGGAGCAGCTTGGAAAACTTGGTGTGCGGCTCCGGCAGCTTGTTGAGGAAGCTCTCGAGCTGCGCTCTCTCGACGCGGTGCGTCTTCGCCAGATCCTCGCGCTTGAGCTGGATCTCGCGCTCGGCTTCGTCTGTGAGCGCATCGCACGCAGTGTCGGTGCGCCTTCGCGCGAGCACGACGCCGCGCTGGAATTGCTGCTGCTCCTTCTCCTGCCGCCGCACCTCGTACTTGCCCTGCATGTCGACGAACTCCTTCTTGATCAGCTTGAGGCGATCGCGCAGCAGCACGGCTTTGTCGTACTTCTTCGTGTGGGTCGACAAGTCGCGCAGCAAGTCGTCGAGCTCGCCTCGGATGCGCTTGAAGATCGTGCATTGGTCGTGCTTGTCGACGAAATCGTCCGCCGTGTACCCGAAGACAGCGAACACGTCGACGAGACTCTTGATCTCCAGCGGGTGCATCTTGGAGCCCTGCGGCGCTCTCGGGTCGAGCATCGTCAGCTGCTCCGCCTTCATGACCGCGAACTGCAGATCATCTCGCAGCTGCGCGTACGACAATAGCAAGAACCATGAGCACATCCTAAAGGCGAACGAGAAGACACGGCGCAATGCACAGCAGCACCTTCTGCTTTTGGTCGTCGTCCATCGCTGCCTGCGCAGGTATCGCCCAGATGGTGCTGGTGCTGGTGCTGGTGCTGGTGCTGGAAGCAATGAGCACCGCTGTCGTGGCGTTCACGTCCACTCTCGAAATGCTGCGCGAGAGACAAAGTTAGATCACCAGCGAGATAAGACCGACTCGAGAGCAAAAGTGACGACACGCGACAAATCGCTGGCATGTATTGCAATCACAACATACAAAACTGCTCTCTCGTTCGCTGCCGACGAGAGCAGATAAAAACTCACAGAAACTTGATCAAAAATGAATGGGACGCGAGCTGCGCTTCCGTGTCGGCACCTCGTATCCCTTCGACGCAGCGCTCAGTAGCAACTTCTCGGCGTGAATGGCACCGGAGTCTCGTCTTCTTCGTTGAGCGCGTCGGCCGCGAGCTTCGTCAGCGCCGTCATCGCCGAGATGTCGTCGTGCGAGATCCCGTCGTGCGATCGCGTGTCCAAGGTGCACAGCGACGCCACCACCGCGCCGTACTGATCTCGCACGGGGAAGCCCGCGAAGAACTGCACGCCTGCCTTGTGGATCATCGTCATCTGACGGAATCGGACGTCCTGCATCGGGTTCTTCACAACCAGCGGCTTGCCGTTGAAGATCAGACCGCTGGAGCGGATGCTCTGGTTGCGCGGCAAGTGGTAGGAGCACTCTGGGACTTGAAACGCGCCAACGATGTGCTGCTCGTCGTGGCCCAAGACCGACACGAACGCCATCGGGCACTGCATGCGCTGCGCGGCGACTTCGCAGATGGCGTCCAGCCCGTCGCTGTCGGAGATCGGAGCGTCGTGCTCCACTGCAGCTGGGATCTCGACAAAGCGCTGCTCCTTGTCGGTAAAAACCGATCGCCCACTGTCGAACGACTGCCGGTAGAAGACTGGGATCGATCGCGCGCTGTCGCCGTCGTCGATCGCGAAGTCGCCCGATGAGATCGTGGTCAGTCGCTGCCTCGCTTCCAGGTACTTGCCGACGAGCACCGGATCGAGAGGCTTGTTCAAGTCGTCCTTCTCTTCAGTGACTTGCTTCACAGCTTTCTTCAAGACTTCAAGGGCTCGAGCGCGGTCGAGAGGGTGTGGCGAGAACAGCGCCTCAGCTAGCTGGTGTCCTGGCCTGGGCGACTCGAGCGCGTCGACGGGCAGCACCAGCGTTCTGTCAAACTTCTGGCGCTTGGACTGCATCTGGAAGTGGTCGTCGTCGTCGTCATCGTCAGCTTCCTCGATCGTCTCGTACCACGTCGACGCCGTGGACTTGTTCTCGTTCAGAGATGCATGGGGTCTGAACTCGCGATGCTCGACGCGACTGGCACAGGTGTAGCAGACGCGGTTCTTGCGGACGCTTCCAGACTGCGGCTCGACTTCGTACTTCCGAGAGCATCTTCGGCAGACAAGGTTGCCGCACAGCTGGCAGAAGTGCATACGTCGAAGGAGACCGAAGTCTTTCTCGCAAATACCGCAATTGGTCTCGACCAAGCTCTCCTTCTCCGACATCATGTAGATGAAGGGCTGCTGTCCGAAGCGCCGGCGCCGAATCACCTTCTCAAAGTCGCGCGCAGCCTTCGCGAGCGTCATCACGACGTGCTTCGCGTCCGAGTTCGCTCGGTCGCTCGCATCGTGGAGCCCGGCTCGCCACTGCATCACCTCCGGTCGCTCACTACCCGAAAAAGTGGAAACGTAGGCGCACATGACGAGCCGAGTCTGGTGTCCGGCGATGTTGTTGTAGCTGCCAGTCAGGTGGTACCCCACTGCGATGTGGTCGACGCCTCCTCGCAGAGCCGAGCGATCCGAGGCTTCAACGAGCTGGTCGTGGATATTCTTCGGCAGCGTCTTCATCATGAACACGGCTTCATTCTTGGCCGTCGACTTCTGCGTGTACGCGCTGAAGCACAGGCGCTGCGTGCGGTCGTGCTTCCCAGCGAGGTTGATCCCGTGCTTCGGCGCCACAACTGTCGAGTTCACCGCAATCCATCCTGGCGGCGCGGTCTCGTCCATGTCCTCGTCCGTCTGCCAGCTGGCGTTGTCCGAAGGCGCCGTCGCTCGAAGGTCGCGCTTGAACACCTCGGATCGGAGCTGCTCGCCGCGCTTGAGCTTGTCGCCCCAGAGCGCTCGCATGCTGGCTTCATGCTGCATCGGCTCGTTGCTGAAGAGCATGTCGAGAACCTCGTCCAGGTGGCAGCTGATGTTACACTGCGCGACGGCTGCGTAAGGGACGCCGGCGTTTGGGTGCGGCCACGTGACGCCGTAGCCGGGCTGGAAATTGAGCGACGCCGCCGACCCGTGCGAGCGCATCGAGTGGCTTCGCGTCCACGGCCAGGACCGCATCGTTGGAATGGAAGACACGGCGCGCGGACGGTTGTAGAGAGAAGTGCTGGCGAAGTTGTCGTACTCGTGGATCTCCACGTTGCGCCGGGTGGATTTCTCCTTCCAGTTCGGGCCGTAGAAGCTCTGCGTCGCCGACACGGCTCGCAGGTTCGGGAGCACTTGGCTCACGTGCTCGTAGAGCTCTTGGTCGGACAGGAGCTGCGTGAGCTCGTAGCGCTGCTGCGACGGCATGTTGCTGAGGTGGAGAGACCCGGTCGACCGCTTGCTTGAGTGCATCTTGGACTCGAGCAGTCTGGCTGGTCGTCCGTCAGGGAGTGAATAGGCGAACTGTGCTGCGAGCTGCAGATTGGAGAATGATAGCTTTTGCTGCATGACCAGCAGCGGGCAATCTCTCTCCCTGTCCTCCCTTTCTTTCTTTCCGCCGTAACGCAAGTTCTCCAGCACCAGCGCCAGCATCAATGCTCTTCAGCGATACCAGAGCAGGATCCGTGGCGCCATTGTCGCGCCGATGGCGTAATCGGCAGACGCGCAGGCTCCGTCATACTGCCCACCATTCGTCTCCACAGTGCTGGTTTTATCGGGCGTGGAAGGAAGCAGGAGGTGAAGGAAGCAGCCACCGTTCGCTCTCCGCTGCTTTCGTGATGCCATCCGCACGCGCGTGACGCTTGGAAGCCTCGAAGCCTCCTCCCACTGCCGGGATGAGGTGATTGCTCGCTCGCTCGATTGCTTGTTTGCGTCCTGTGCGTCCTGTGCGTCCTGTGCGCTTGGGTACAACACAGGATCAAAAAGGCTGAAGCTGTCAAGCCCCGCTTCACACCTCCCCGCATGTCGCCAGCCTCGCCTTCCATTTTGTGAGTTGCACCACCCTCGTTCACTCCGCATGGCCGCCATCGCCGCGACTTTGGCTGACACGATGCATAGAAGGAAGCGACAACAACACGCAGCAGCCACCACCGCCGCGTGTTACGCACAAGGGACGCCATTCGCGCCGGCGACCATCTTTCCACGAAATCACAGATGCGAATGATCGAGGGCGGCAAAGGGACGCTCGGAGCGCGCGCAGCTGAAGCAAATCGCGGCTGCAGACACACCCACACACATGCAGGCGCGATGGCAGGCGCTGCTGCTGCCGCGCGCTCGACCTCGCTTGACGAGCATGGGATGAGGCGAGCGACGGCGGATCTGCGGATGATGACCTCCGGTCCGACTGTCAGTCGCGCCTTACCGAGATGTGGCAACTCTTCAGCTCTCGACCCAATATCAGCCAACCAAAAGATGAGAAATGCTGCTTTCAGCCAATGAGAGGGGAGGCTGCCGATCTGGGTGCGGAAAGCAGCCAGAAAAGTATGGAACACAACGGAACATTGACGCAGGCGCGATCAGCGACAGAGACTGGAACAGCGACGATATGCGCATGACAGTGGCGGCGATGACTCAGCTCCCCTCCCTTGCATGTGCACTTGCGCGACCGCAGCGCTGTGCGGCTGCGATGGTGAGGATCGCGGGCTCTGCTGCGACAGCGAGCGGATGGGCAGCCTGCAGGCGACGAGATCCTCGGTCGCCCGACGCAAGCGCGCAGGAAGGCAGGCAGTCCGCGTGCGCTCATTCCGCCAATCCCCGCAGCCTGTGCGCGCGCGATCTGCGTACTGTACGCTGTACGCGCTGTACGCGTGTCGTGCCTCATGCTGCGAGGCAGCGTTTCCGCGGATGCACTCCAGCGCGATGCCACAGACACCACAGACCCCATCGAGTGCATCGCCTCGCGCTGAACGAACGACTCACCGCAGAGAGATTTTCCAAAATAATTTCGTGTTTTTGATCTGTTTGTGTGTGTGTGGAAGGGGGGAAGAGACATGGACAGGAAACGATAACGCGCTGTCTACAACTCGTCGTGGTCGTCCTCCTCCTCCTCCTCGTCGCCCTCTGGCGCCGCGCCGCCGCCGCTCTGGTACACCTTGGCCATGATCGGGTTCACTGTCTTCTCGACCTCCTTCTGCTTACCCTCGAAGTCCTCCTTGTCGGCCTCCTGGTTGTCCTCGAGCCAGTCCATGGCATCCTGCACAGCCTTCAGCACCGTGTCCTTGTCGTCCTCCTCGATCTTGTCCGCGAGCTTGTCCTCCACAGAGTTCTTCAAGCTGTAGAGGTAGCCCTCGAGACCGTTGCGGCCGTCGATGCGGTCCTTCACCTTCTTGTCCTCTTCCGCGTTCTCAGCCGCCTCCTGCACCATGCGGTCGATCTCCTCCTGCGACAGGCGACCCTTCTCGGCAGTGATCGTGATCTTCTCCGCCTTGCCCGTACCCTTGTCCTCAGCGCCGACCTGCAGGATACCGTTCGCGTCAATCTCGAACGTCACCTCGATCTGCGGCACGCCGCGTGGAGCTGGCGGCAGACCGGTCAGCTCGAACTTGCCCAGAAGACGGTTGTCCTTCGTCATCGCACGCTCGCCCTCGAACACCTGGATCAGCACGGCCGGCTGGTTGTCCTGGTACGTCGAGAACGTCTGCGACTTCTTCGTCGGGATCACGGTGTTGCGGTTAATCAGCTTCGTCATCACGCCGCCGACGGTCTCGATGCCCTGCGACAGAGGGACGACATCGATGAGGAGCACGTCCTTCGTCAGGTCGTCCTGCTCGCCGCCGAGAATCCCGCCCTGCACAGCAGCGCCGTACGCAACCGCCTCGTCCGGGTTCACGCCGCGCGACGGCTCCTTGCCGTTGAAGTAGTCCTTGATCAGCTGCTGCACCTTCGGGATACGGGTGGATCCGCCCACGAGCACGATCTCGTCGACCTCCGACTTCTTCAAGCCGGCGTCCTTCAGCACCTTCTCCACTGGACCGAGAGTCTTCTTGAACAAGTCCTCGTTCAGCTTCTCGAAGCGAGCGCGCGAGAGCGACTCGGTGAAGTCCTCACCGTCGAGCAGCGACTCGATCTCGAGACGCGCCTGCGCCTGCGTCGACAGCGCACGCTTCACGCGCTCGGCTTCGCGACGCAGCTTCTGGAGCGCGCGCTTGTCCGTGCCGATGTCCACCGACTTGTCCTTCTTCCACTTCTTGATGAAGAACTGCATGATGCGCTGGTCGAAGTCTTCGCCACCCAAGTGAGTGTCACCGTTTGTCGCCAGCACCTCGAACACACCGCCGTCAATCGCGAGCAGCGTCACATCGAAGGTGCCGCCGCCGAGATCAAACACCAACACGTTCTTCTCGCCCTGCGCCTTCTTGTCAATGCCGTACGCGATCGCGGCAGCCGTCGGCTCGTTGATGATACGCTGCACCGTCATACCGGCAATGGTGCCGGCATCCTTCGTCGCCTGGCGCTGCGCGTCGTTGAAGTACGCTGGCACCGTCACGACGGCGTCGAACACCTCGCGACCGATGTAGCCCTCGGCAACCTGCTTCATCTTGGTGAGGATCATCGCCGACACTTCCTCCGGCGAGAACGTCTTCTTCTCGCCCTTGATCGACACCTCGATCACAGGCTTGCCGTCCTTGTTGATGATGTTGTACGGCAGCAGCTTCTTGTCGGCCTGCACCGACTTGTCGTTGTAGCCGCGACCGATCAGGCGCTTGACGTCGAACAACGTCTGCTCCGGGTTGATCGTCGCCTGGTTCTTCGCGCCGTCACCGATCAGGCGCTCGTCGTTCGAGTCCCACGCCACGTACGACGGCGTGATCCGGTTGCCCTGGTCGTTCGCGATGATCTCAACCTTCTGGTCCTTGTAGATGCCCACGCACGAGTACGTCGTGCCGAGGTCAATGCCGATCACTGGGCCGCGCGGACCCTTGGTCTCTTCCGCGACCGCGGCGCCGGCGAGCGCGAACGCGGCGAGCGCGAGGATGTTGAGCACGTTCATCGTCGTCGGTGGCTACTGCTGCTGCTGCTGCGGTGCGTCTCTCTCGGCGTCGGTCGATCCGAAGGTCTTGAGGCTTGCAGTGCAAAAAGGAGAATGGTGGCGGATATCTCGAATGTGCTCGCGAACATGCGGATCCGAGCGAGTTGCGCCAAACGCTCGCTGGCGGCGGCATAGTGAAAGCAAGTGAGCGCGGCTGCTTACGTGGACGGCTTCAAACCGCGGCAGACTCGGTATCTTTTGTCGAGGGCTTCTAGAAAAGCGCGCGGATCGTATGGCGCTTAGTATGCCATACAAAGAGCAAGTGCGGCGGCGCCGCGATCTGCCACGCGTTGGCACATCAGCGCCTTCGCTCGAGCACTGAAAGTGCCGCATAAAGTACGAGCGCCTCCTTTTTTCCGCTCTTTTGGCTTCTTTCTCTTGGCTGTGTCGCAATGTGGCTCGCTCGGACATCTCTGGACAGAGCTCCAGACGCCTCAAGCATACAGCCAGCACGAGCTTCGCACTCGTGGCGACGCGGAGCAGGCAGCGCCAGCTCGCATGCGCGCGCACACATCGAGCACTCGATCGGCCATCGTGAACTCCCGAGACACGTGGCAGAAAGCTGGCAGGCGAGGTGTCCATCTGATCCGCAGCCGTACTTTAGCGAACCATGGAGATGAGAGGGACACGTGGCCGAAAAAGCGAGCTCGCGTCCTTTCGCGAGACATAGCTACACTCGCGAGTTCCGAGCTGCTGCTGTTTGGTCGACACGCGTTGCAGCGATGGTGGCGGCCTGACTGGACTGGCTGGAACGATCTCGTGGCGAATGGTGATCGACATTTGCTCGGCTCTCTTCTCCAGAGAACTTCAAAGAAACTAGTGCAAACCTGCCAGCGAACGAAGCAGCGAGAGCCGTCGCTGCCACTCCACACGGTCTGTGCTCACGGCAGATGCAAGCACAGGCGACATTCTCAAGGGAGCCGTGGTACTGCTTGCCAGCGTTTTTCTGCCGCACGATTCAGCCACCACCATCGTGCGCGCAAAGAGCAAGCTGCTTTGCCGCTGACAGGGCGGACCGACTGCAGCGAGGTCTCGTGCGAGTGCTGTCCAGCATTGGGAGTCTCGACCTCGTTTGCCGAGACTGAGTCATTGCCGCCGAGCTGCGAACTCGCGGCGAGGGGCAGCTGCGTGTTGCCCCTCAAAGCAATCTCGTCGCACGTGAAATACTTGGAGCATGAGAGCTCGTCGACGCTTCGGGCAAGAACATGTGCAGAGGGACACTGCTGCTCAGGAACGCCATCTTGTCCTTGTTGATCTGCCCTTGCTGTCCGAGGTTGTCAGACAGGAAATGGCGCGAAAAAAGCTCGGACACATCCCATTAAGTGCGAGCAGCTCTTCTAAAACCGACACAGATACCACCAATGCCAATCAATACCGGTCTGGACCAGTTTATTCCAAATGAATCGCGTCAATGCCTTCCAACCAAGACGCACCCGTTCCAGCGACATGTGCTCATCGATGCACCAAGCACTACACAACTCCAAGACCACGCGCGCTACCTCCGCAAGTACATCACTCCGCGAACACTCGACGTGACTATCCGTGTATGGTGACGCATTCTCTCAGTGCACTACTTCTTCTAGTGTCAAGGCGGCCAAGCTCTCCGGTACTGCGTGCACGGCTGCAACAACATCGAAAGCTACCACCACCTCTTCTGGCAGTGCCGACACAGCTCCAGACTCTGGCGACCCGTTCTCGACCAATGGCGAATCGTGCTCGACCGACCAGTCACATGGAACCAGGCCCTCTTCGGACTCGATCTCTCACTCAAACATCGGTGGCAGCGTCACAGTCGTGGCGTCCTGGCACGCAGTCGCTTGCGAGCGAGCGAGTTGTGGATTTCTTTCATCTTGATCACCTCACGCTGTGTCCACCTCGGATGGAAAGCCATGTTGAGTTCAGTGTTTTCTCTCTGGACGAACCTGTTCTGGGTATAAGCTCCATCTCCCAGCGGCGTCCTCTTCGGATGGAAATCCAATCGTAAGTTCAGCAACGAAACGGCTCCATTCCCGATTCTTGCAAACCATCGAGAGGCGCCATCAGAGCACAGCGGAGCACTGCCTCCGATCGACTGAAGTGCGCACTCTCGCATTTGTAGCCCAAGAGAGGGGTAGAGAAGAAGAAGACGCCTGCGCTCCTGATGACTGGATCGAGCGCTGTCTCGAGCGCGGACACCGTCCAGCTCGACCACGACGGCGTCCCCCCCGCTCGCGAAGACGAACATCCATCGATAATCGACGTGCGCACCCTTGATGTGGAGCTCGTGAACCTCGACCGCGACCTGGACTCGGACGCACACGACGACCAGACGACTCTGATCCGAGCAGTTCGCCTTCAGGACGATCTCAGTGCCGTCAACCTGCTGCTCGCCAGCGGTGCAGAGGTGGACGCGCGCAACGAGCGCGGAGAAGCAGCGCTGCACTTCGCCTCGAGCGTCGAAGTGGTGCGGCTCCTGCTCGATCACGGCGCGAGTGTTCACGCTCTCGACGCATTCAACCGGACGCCGCTGTTCCGCGCCGTGCGCTGCGGTCGCGCTGGCGTCGCGGAAGAGCTGATCAGGCACGGTGCAGACGTCCACGCTGTCGACGCGTTCGGTCAGACCGCGATGTTCCAGGTTGATGCCTTTGGCGACTCGGTCTCCGCGCTCGAGGTGCTCGTCGATCACGGCGCGTCCGTGAAGGTCTCGTCGTACCACATGGACACTCCGTTGCACAGGGCGGCAATGTTTGGGAAACTGAGCACCGTCCGCTTTCTCATGAACCACGGCGCGCCAATGGAGGCGTCCACCAACAGTCAGACGCCTCTCTACGAAGCCACAGCGAACGGACACTGTGACGTGCTGGTTTTCCTGCTCAATCGAGGCGCTGACGTGCACGGCGACCCAGCGGCTCCGAGCTACCCGCTGCTCACTGCTGCGATCTATGGCGATCTACGCATCGTCGCCGAGCTGCTCGCGAGAGGCGCGTCATTCGAGATCAGCGAGACGATGCCAACAGCAGTTCCTGCTCCAGGCGCAGTGCCGAGCGATATCCAAGTGATCGAAGCCATGGTCGAGAACATCGAGATGGTCGTGCCCAATGGTCGCGAAGCTGCGGCCGTCGCGTTCAACTCCTGGTTCGCGATCATCATGGACGACCTTTACAAAGTCACTCTTGAGCTCGGCTCGCTGTGGTATTCTGCCGCGCACGTGCTCGAGGAGCTGCTGAACTACATTAAGAGCGACGAGAGCGCCTCGACACACGCTACTTGGGTGGAGTACGCCGCGCTCTTCCTCCGACTCTGGAAGTGGCGACTCGAGTACGCTGACAGGGAAGCCGCTGGCGAAGAACAGCAGCCTGGAGCTGTGAGTCGTCAAGACTCGGAGACGCTCACGAGACTCCACATTGAAGTGGACACGTTTCACACCACGCTCCGCACGCAGAACGCAGTCAACTCGGACTGCTCGGACGACGAGAGAGCGCAAGAAACCTCGCGGTTCTATGCGATGAGCGAGAGCGAGCAGAACGCCGAGATCAGGGCTTTCGCCACCAACAACCTTCCTCGCACGAGCGACGGACAACGCAGCGAGGGTAGCCAGCCCGGTCGTGATGTGTGGGTGATGCTGCTGCGAGTGGCGCTGTCGCTCGAAGCTTTGCATGCGAAGCAAGTTGTCCACGGCGAGCTCGCGCCGAAGCAAGCCAGAGCTCCAGCCGACGCAGGCGAGGACGAAGCCGTGCGCTGGAAAGCACCCGAGACAGTTCACGGCGCGAGCGAGATACTCGCCTCCGACGTGTACTCGTTCGGGATGTGCGTCATCGAAGTTGCGTCGGGTCAAGTGCCGTGGGCGAACGTGTCCACTGGCGCTGTCAGCGTGCTCGTGGGACTGCACCGCTTGCCGAGGCGACCAGAGGTCATGAGCGACGAGCAGTGGCAGCTGGTCGAGTTCCTTTGCGCGCGAGAGCCAGCGCAGAGACCGGCGATGCCAGTTGTCGTGAAGATACTGCAGGATCTCGTGGAGCAGGAGAAGCAGCAGCGCGTCGACGAGCTCATTCGCCGCGTGCTGAGCCGAGAGTAGGTGGGTGAGTGAGCGAATGAGTAGCTGTCGATGCTCGCGCCGTCGCCGCCCGATGCATTCTGCCATGTGCGCCAGCTCGTGATGCAGGAGTCGCGCTGCGATTCAAGATCGTTTTTGCATAAGTTCATCGGCGCATGTTTCGCGACTCCACATTGTTCTTCTCGTGCAAGTTGTAATGGAACAACCCCATCCTCCTTCTCTTCGTGCGTGCTGCTGCGCGATCGATGGGTTCACTTTCGACGACCCCAAAAACCCAGATGCCATTCTCCCACTCGCTCAACAAGACCGAAGGCAACAAAACGCTCGACAGCAACACCGTATGGGCAACGAACGCGTAATGAGCGGCGCGCAGGCGACAGCGGAGGGTTGCAGCGAGCACAGTCCAGAGGTTGCCAAAGCTTTCTTCGCCGCTGTCGCGTCCGGTGACATCGCCACGCTCCGACAACTCATCGCCAGCGGCGCAGTCACAGACGTGAACACAATCACGAACGAACTCGGCCAGTCGCCTTTGCGCCGTGTGGGGGACGCCGCCACCGCCGAGTTCCTCGTGCGCGAGTGCAATGCGAGTGTGAGCGCGCACGTCAACGCCGACGACACCGACGCCGCTGTAAGCGACCCGCCTCTACTTGAAGCAGCTCAATACGGACACGGCGTCGACGTTGTGAGGGTACTGCTGGATAACGGTGCCGATGTGAATGGCCGTGCTCGTGACGACACAACCGCACTTCATGCTGCCTACAGCAGCGCAAGCGTCGTGCGATTGTTGCTGTCGCGTGGGGCGAATGTGAATGCGCGCGACTTTGCAGAGAAGACTCCGCTGTTCACGGCTGCGCGCTATGGCAGCATCGAAGCGATGGAAGAACTGATCGAGGCTGGCGCGGACGTCAATACGACCGACACTTTCGGCAGAACCGCGATGTTCGAGATCTGTGGCAGCATCGACTTCATGACGAAGAGCGCGGTGCTTGTCAAGCACGGCGCCTCGATGCATGTCGTGGGGCGAAACATGGAGACGCTGATGCACGAGGCAGCGTTTGAAGGACGAGTCGAGACGCTCGAGTACCTCGCGAGCCACGGCGTCCCAGTCGACAGCTCTACGCTCCAGCAACGCACTCCGCTCTATAATGCCGCTGCCAGAGGCAGAGCGACTGGCAAAGTGCTCTTCTTGCTGGACAGAGGAGCCAGTGTCCACGGCGACCCATCACTGCAAAAGCTGCCGCTGCATGCAGCTGTTCTGTATGGACACTTGAGGGTCGCGGCCGAGCTGCTGGCGAGAGGTGCGTTCTTCCATCCGAGTCAGCCGATCTGCAAGCCTGCCGATACTCCAGCGACATTGCTGAGCGATGTGGAGGTGCTCGATCTGTTGATCCAGCACTGCGCGGCAGTCGTGCCGCAAGACTTTGCGTCGAAGAAGTATGCCTACAAGGGCTGGCTCATCGCTGTCGACCGGCTGAAGAGATTTGTGTCGTGCCTCAAGCCGTTCTACGAGCCAGTCGTGCGCACACTGGACGACTTTCTAGCCTACGCTCTGAACTGGCACGTCACGAGTCACGACAGGTGGGTGGCGTACATGACTGTGAACATCCGTTTGTGGAAGTGGATGCTGGAGCACGCTGCTCAATGGGAAGCGCTGGGGCCACTCGAGCGACGAGAGCCAGGTTTTGTGCCGCCTGAGCACAATCCGCGGACGCTGATTCCGATCGTGAGTCTGCGCGAAGAAGTGGACAGCTATCCAGCCTTCCGCAGAAGAGACATCAGTGTGAGCGACAAGGACGCGATCGAGAAGCTGGAGAAGGAGGCTCTGGCGTATATGAGCCTTCTACTTAGGACTGGGTACCAGCTCGTCAAGGCTTACGTCGTCGACGAGATCCAGCAAGCCAACGAAGTCTGCAAGAGCGTCAGTTCGCAGACGGCTCAGCGCTCTCTGTGGCGAAAGCTGTACCTTGCAGCACGCGCGCTGACGGCTCTCCACGAGCACTACCACATCCACGGCAAGCTCGCGTCAAGCAGAAGCGATGCGCGTGATCCTGGAGCCGTTTCTCCTCACTCAGCCGAGAGAGATCAGCAAGCGCCAGCAGCTCAGACAGACGATTGTCACACCAGTGTGCGCTGGCAATCCCCCGAGTCGCTGCAAGGTACAAGCGAGACGTGCGCCTCGGACGTTTACAGCTTCGGGATGTGCGTCCTCGAAGCTGTTTCCGGGCAAGTGCCGTGGGGAAAAGTGTCGAGCGGAGTCGTTCGCGTGTTTGCAAGTATCGGTCGCTTGCCGGCAAAGCCAGAGCGCATGAGCGGCGAGCAGTGGCAGCTGGTCGAGTCGATGTGCGTCAAGGATCCAACTCAACGACCAAAGATGGCGGTGGTGGCGCATGAGATGCTGGGATTGATCGTGAAGGACGCAGTGGAGACGGTCGAAGCGCAGTGATTGCTGCACGAAGAAACCCAAAGCAACCGAAATCAAAGTGCAGTAGATGTATTCAAATGAGAAGGAAAGCTAACTATGAGCGACATACATGCAAAAATCAAAGCAAATGCAACATGGACACCTCGCCGGCAACTCAAGTCCTATATCTGAGCGAGCTCATAGCTCGTCGTGGTCGTCGTCTTCGTCAAAGTCGTCGCTGTCAGTCGTGCCGTATTCGCTGTCGCCACCACCGCCCCTGCTCTGGTACACCTTGGCCATGATCGGGTTCACAATCTTCTCCACTTCCTTCTGCTTCGCGTCAAAGTCGTCCTTGTCGGCCCCCTCGTGGTTCTCCTCGAGCCAGTCCATGGCGTCTTGCACGGTCTTCAGCAGCGCGTCCTTGTCGTCGTCGTCCATCTTGGCGCCGACTTTGTCGTCCTCGACAGAGTTCTTGACGTTGTACAAGTAGCTCTCGAGCTGGTTCTGGCTGTCGATGCGCTCCTTGACTCTCTTGTCTTCTTCAGCGAACTGCTCGGCTTCCTGGATGATCCGGTCAATCTCTTCCTGCGACAGACGACCTTTCTCGGCCGTGATCGTGATCTTCTCCGCCTTGCCCGTGCCTTTGTCCTCGGCCGAGACCTGCAAGATGCCGTTCGCGTCGACCTCAAACGTGACCTGGATCTGCGGAACGCCGCGCGGCGCGGGTGGGATGCCCGTGAGATCGAACTTGCCGAGCAAGTGGTTGTCCTTCACGAGCGCGCGCTCACCCTCGTACACCTTGATCGAGACTGCGGGCTGGTTGTCCACGTGGGTCGAGAACACCTGGGACTTCTTCGTCGGGATCGGCGAGTTCTTATTGATCAGCTTCGTCATCACGCCGCCGACGGTCTCGATGCCCTGCGAGAGCGGCACGACATCGATGAGCACCATGTCGCCGAGTCCCTCCTGATCACTGCCACTGAGAATCCCGCCCTGCACAGCAGCGCCGTACGCAACCGCCTCGTCCGGGTTCACGCCGCGTGACGGCTCCTTGCCGTTGAAGTAGTCCTTGATCAGCTGCTGCACCTTCGGGATACGGGTGGATCCGCCCACGAGCACGATCTCGTCGACCTCCGACTTCTTCAAGCCGGCGTCCTTCAGCACCTTCTCCACCGGCGTCAGTGTCTTTTTGAACAAGTCCTCGTTCAGCTTCTCGAAGCGAGCGCGCGAGAGCGTCTCGCTGAAGTCTTCGCCGTCGAGCAGCGAGTCGATCTCCAAGCGAGCCTGCGCCTGCGTCGACAGCGCACGCTTCACGCGCTCGGCTTCGCGACGCAGCTTCTGGAGCGCGCGCTTGTCCGTGCCGATGTCGATGCCTTTGTCCTTCTTCCACTTCTTGATGAAGAACTGCATGATACGCTGGTCGAAGTCTTCGCCACCTAGGTGCGTGTCGCCGTTTGTCGCCAGCACCTCGAACACGCCGCCTTCGATCGTCAACAGCGTCACGTCAAACGTGCCGCCGCCGAGATCAAACACCAACACGTTCTTCTCGCCCTGCGCCTTCTTGTCAATGCCGTACGCGATCGCGGCAGCCGTCGGCTCGTTGATGATACGCTGCACCGTCAGCCCAGCGATCGTGCCGGCATCCTTCGTCGCCTGGCGCTGCGCGTCGTTGAAATACGCTGGCACCGTCACGACGGCGTCGTGGATGTCGCGACCCAGATACCCTTCGGCAACCTGCTTCATCTTGGTGAGGATCATCGCCGAGATCTCTTCAGGCGAGAACAGCTTCTTCTCGCCCTTGATCAGCACTTCGATCATCGGCTTGCCGTCCTTGTTGATGATGTTGTACGGCAGCAGCTTCTTGTCGGCCTGCACGGAGCGGTCGTTGTACGAACGGCCGATCAAGCGCTTGACGTCGAAGATCGTCTTCTCCGGGTTGATCGTCGCCTGGTTCTTCGCGCCGTCACCGATCAGGCGCTCGTCGTTCGAGTCCCACGCCACGTACGACGGCGTGATGCGGTTGCCCTGGTCGTTCGCGATGATCTCAACCTTCTGGTCCTTGTAGATGCCCACGCACGAGTACGTCGTGCCGAGGTCAATGCCGATCACTGGGCCGCGCGGACCCTTGGCGTCTTCAGTCTGCGCAGCACCAGCACCAGCTCCGTACGCTGTGCCTGCAAACGCGAGCGTGAAGAGCGTGAGAGCGACGACGACGGTCTTGGTCATCGCGCGCCTCGAGGGCTTCTTGTTCGTTGCGCTTCTTCTGTTCATCGCGAGTCAAATTCAATAATGCGAGAGAGCGTTGCGAGTGCGTGCTCCTGGAGGAGGAGAAGCCGAAGAGCGCAAGCAAACCGTAGCAACTGTTAGTGCTGAGAGCGTCAAGTCTCACCAAGACTCGCTGCTGACGTGGCTTTGGCTCCTTGGGACAAGGCATCCTACTAAAAGAGAGAGACGTGCAAACTCGAACACGCGTCAAAGCATCTAGCGCTTTCTGTCTTCCATTCTCGCGCGTTCGAGAAGCAGTCGCAGCCGCAATGTGCCGCAGACGCCACCACAAGAACCACGACGGAAGATCCATGCGGTGCCATCACATCGCTTGGGTGCTGCGTGTTCGTCAGCCAGGTTGTGGCGAGCGAAGAGCTCCACGTGGCAGCAAAGAAGCTCGATTTCAACCCAAAAAGTCGCAAAGTTGCACCATCATTCTCGTTTCAGGCGGTGAGTGATGGATGGAGCAAGCGTGATTGGCTGGGTGTTGCAAATCGAACACGCGTTCGAACGAGAAGAATCCGCGATGGCGCTCTCGTTCTTCACGCGTGCGCCGGCGAGAGCGGTGGAGCTGGACGAGCTCGAGCGACTCGGGCTGCGACGACTCGACGTGCTGTGCGCGTTCTCTGCGTCGTTACATGTCGGTGGCGGCGGCGCGGGCCGTGAGCTGCCGCGCCGTGACGTCGCCGAGCTCAACGCGTTCCAGGAGCTCTTTTCTGGTGACGATGGCTCGGTGGACACGATCTCGCACTACGCGCTTCGCCTTGCATTCTGTAAGTACGTGTCTGCGAGTATGTGTATAGTGTGTGTCTGCTGCATGACACATCGCTGTATGCTGCGTCAATCTGCGGTGCGAGCATGGCGACTAACTGGCAAGTGACTGTTTGTCTTCGTTATGGCGAGCAGAACCCGCGATCGGATCGAGTGGCTGGTGAAGATGGAGACCAAGCTCTTTGCGCTCCGTCTGCGCAGTCTCACGCCAGCAGACACCATTGCAATCCTCGCCCGCGAAGGCGTCACGTACGACATCACGGCTCCACACCGTGGAGAGAGCGAGGTGTGCTACAAAGTGCCGTTCCACGAAGCGACTTCGCTCGTCAAGTACCGTCGAGTGGCTCTCACGAAAGGCGTCTGTCTCGTGCCAGCGCACCAGATGCGCATCGTCGCACAGCACCACTTCCGCGTCTCTCTCGAGCAGCAGATGAAGACCCTACAGCGCGCGCTGCCAGCGAACCCAGTGTCCAGGAGCTTCGACGACCGCCTCGAGCCGATCCTCAGTCGCTTCGTCGCTCAGTCTCGCCTGCAGATGAGTGGCGATTCGTACCTGAGCAGGCAGCGAGAGCAGCTGCAGATCACAGCAGCGAGCATTGATGCGATGGCAGAGGCGCACTTCCCGCTCTGCATGCGGAGTCTGCACCGCAAGCTGCGCGAGAACCACCACCTGAAATACGACGGCAGAGTGCAGTACCGTCTCTTCCTCAAAGGCGTCGGCTGGTCCGTGCACGACACGCTGCTGTTCTTTCGCAACGAGTTCACGTGCGTCATCGCGCCGGCCAAGTTCGACAAGGAGTACGCGTACCACATCCGCCACAGCTACGGGCTGGAAGGCGCGCGCAAGGACTACGCGCCGATGGACTGCGAGCAGATCATCCACCACGGCTCGGCGCCGCGCCACGGGCAGTACCACGGCTGTCCATTCCGCCACTGGGACGCCGCGCACCTGAGCGCTGAGCTAAGAGGGCAACGCGCAGCTGTTTCTGCCTCGGACGCGCTGCAAATCTCTTCGCAAGCAGCGTCGGGAGACTTCCAAGGAGCGTGTCAGCGGTTCTTCGACGCTTCTCACCGGTGCTCGTACACAGAGGCGGCAGGAGCAGCAGCAGAGAGGAGATTGCGCTATTCGACGAGTCACCACGAGCAGCAGCAGCAGCAGCATTCTGCGGCGGCTGCACGAGTGAGTCATCCGAACGCGTGGCTTGAAGCGAGTCTTCAGCTGCACGATCGATCGTTGGCGTAGCAATGCATCACAAATGTCGAGCTATATCAGTCATAACACAGCCATCTCCACCGTGCATTCTGGAGTGCTCATTACACATATAGCGAGACACACTCTCGCTTGATGATGGCGTACCCATGACGCCACCAGCTGGAGCTGAGGAAATCCCAGTCACAGCTGGCACATCTGCACCACGCACCGCGCTTTCTCGGTGCACTCTTCCTGCGTGTAGACGCCTAGCTCGCGTGCGAGCTTCAGGTTTTGAAGCGCCAGCTTCTGCTTCTTCAAGCCCCGCAGCTCCACGCAATCGCTTTCCAAACAGTGCCGTGGGCTTCTCCTCTGCTGCTCTTGCGGCAGTGGTGGCGATATCTCGCTGTCAGCGCTGCGGCTCCTGGACTGAGAACCAGCCGCTGTCTCGCTCAGAAGGTCTGGGATGTCTGTGGCGTCGAGCGAACTGCTTCCGCCATCGCTGTCACCATTGTTTTCTGCTGCTGTCGTCGTCAACTGCATGGCATATGCAGCACCATCACTCGCGACTGGCGAATCACCAGCTCTCGCCGTCGTCTCTGGAGCTGCTTCACTTGCAACAGTACCATGATCTCGACAAGCCACGCCATCGCTGATAGATAGGGGTGCTTCGATCTCTTCCTCCTCAACGCTCGCTGGGAGCTGCGCTGCCTCCGCTGCCATCTGCACCAGATCGAGCTCTCGGTCAGTGGCTGGAGACTTGATGCCCGCTGCATGGAAAGGAGAACCGGCACGTGTCATCTCTACTGCTGCTGCTGTCGCTGTCGCCTCTGGTGAGTTTGCGTGGAGCCCTGCTGCCGGCAAAGGTGGCTGCGTCTCAGTTGAGGTCAGCTGCTGGAGCAAGCGCGTCTTCAGCAGAGACTGGTCGAAGCGCTTGTCTGGGAACTGTGCCGCAAAGTCGGCATACACCTATGCAAAGAAAGAGAGAGAGAATGACACTATGAAATCAACACACGCGCACCATTGTTGCGATTGCACCACCAGCTCCAGTCCCTCAGCGTCACAAGCAACCCTCTCACCTTCTTCCACACGCCAAAGGGGAAGAGCTGCGTCACGGGCCACTGCCGGCTCGCACGATACTCTGTAATATGCTTTTCGTGCAGCGTCACGAGCAGCGCCACGTGCTCGTCTCCTGCACTCGTCTCCTGCTCCGCAGCAGCAGCGACACGAATGGACTCCTCCATTGTAGTCGCGTCGCTCGCAGAGATGGTTTGATTCACATCGTCTGCTGCCTGGAGTCCGCGTGCGCTTGGCTCGCTGCGGTAGACGACAGCGCCGTCGCCGCCCGCGTCGTAGCTGCCCAGCGCGCTGTAGTCGCCGGCTGCTGCGTCGCGGAGGAGCACAGCAGCAGCATGCCGACTCGCCATCGTCGCTGGATGCGTTGCTTTCGAATCAAAGATGGCTTTTGAATTCGTGTTACTTTTGGGATCACATTGCTACTTCAGTCAGCTTGAAGGCGAATATTCCGTTTGAGAGTTCTTGCCGCGAGGCTTCAGCTGCGATCGCACGCCTCTAACAAAGTCGAGCGCTCTCAGCGATGCCGTTCGGGTTGGTCAACCAGGTCCTTAGTCGATAGATGGCCAGCCACAGCAAGCTTCAATCGAGCGTGGACAGCTTCGACAGCCCGTCGATCCTCGGATCGTAGGAACGAGGAGTCTGGATCGATCGCGAGGATGGCTGCGCAGATTCCCGACTTCTGCACCGTAGCTCGTCTCTGAAGAACACGGATCGCGACGACTGTGGCGTGACAATAGCCACGAAATCGGTGATCCCAACACTCGCCACTTTGCGATCTGGATATCCCTGAGCAAACAAGCACGCGCGTTCGGGTCAGCGAGTCGTCTGGAAGACCTCATCGCCCCCGGTTGTAACAAGCGACGCTGCATCGCGTTGTTTGGAGCCATCTTGAAGCTGAAACCTGCTGTCTCTGTGTGATCCAACTCCAGCAACAGCATGATTCTCTCATTGTCGGCTTTATCACACCAGCTTTCCATGGGCATGACTCGACTCGCCTGGGTCTCTGAAGAGTCGCCATCCAAAGCTCGACAAGCTCGTCACTTCTGTGCCTCAGGAATGTGGAAGTCGACACTCCATCATATTGGAGAGGGCCCTCTCAAAAGCGATCCGATCTGTGCGGCTGAAGATGCTTCGATGATATCCACACTCGACTTCCGCCGACCAAGAAGAAGCAGCGACCCAGGACGAGAGAGCTCGAGATGCGCGCCGCCGTCACGACCGCCACCGCCGCCGCTGTGCGCCGCGTGGGACCGAAGAGCGCTACGCGTGCTTTTGCTGCTCGTGCTGTCGCGTCCCGCGCTGCCACTGAGGTTCGCTCGCAGCGCTCGTTCCCAGCGGTGCAGACGGCGCCAGCGATCGGATCCACCGCCAGATGCATCACGACCGACGCGTACGCCGAGTCGCAGTCGCAGTCGCAGTCGTTCGCGAGCCCAGAGTCGGTGATCCTCGAGAACGCGCTCCGCCACGTCGGCGAGCACGGGTACGTCGCCAAAGCTGCTGCTTTGTGGCACGCGGAGTGTGGCTGTGCCAGCGAATGCGTTGGCTGACATCGGTGCGTATGAACTTTGATGTGCGTGCTCTTTCTCGTGTAGCTGGACGATCGAGGCGCTCGCTGCCGGCGCCACCGACATGGGGTACCCGTCGACCGCGCACGGGATGTTCCCGCGCGGCGCGATCGACCTCGTGGACTACTTCATGGACAAGTGCAACGACGAGCTCCGCGAGAAGCTGATCGCGAACACGGTGCTGCTGCAGTCCCTGAGCGTGGCGGAGCGTCTCAAGTTTGGCGTGCGGGCGCGCCTAGAGATGATCGCGCCCGTGCTGCAGTCGTGGCCGCAGGCGATGGGGCTCGGCGCACTGCCGCAGAATGCGCCGACGACGTTCTCGAAGCTCGCGAAGCTCTCGGACGAGATCTGGTACTTTGCCGGCGACAAGTCGACGGACGCGAGCTGGTACACGAAGCGCGCACTGCTCACGGGCATCTACGCAAGCACGGAGCTGTTCATGCTCTCGGACGCGTCGATGGACCACGAGGAGACATGGGCGTTCCTCGACCGCCGTATCGAGGAGTCCATCGCGCTCGGCGAAGCCCCGCAAAACGTGCGTTCTCAGTGTATAGTCGATGCCGTGCTCGCGCCTCACGCTGACTGGTTTTATGTGTGTGTGTTTGTGGTGTTTCATCAGCTGGGCGACGTGACGCAGATGGCCGGCATCGCGTTCCAGTCGTTCTTCAGCGCTGCGACGTCGCTCGCGGGTCCTCTGGGCTCGCAGATCATCTCGAACTCGCCGCTCGCCGGCGTGCCGTTCAACCCAATCTCCGCGTTCGGCAACGTCGTGCCGTCATCGGTTGTCTCTGGACTCGCGTCGGGGTTCCCGTCAAACCCGCTGTCGTCCGGCGCGAGGAGCAGCGCCAGCGGAGCGCCTGTGACGCCTTTCGAGGGGGGCGAGTTCGACCCGAAGGACATGCACGAGATCGACCAGGAGCTCGAGAAGCTCGGCGGCGCGCGAAGAGATTAGGCGGCGCGAGTGGCGTGAGCAGGTGCGTGCGTGCGTGCGTGAATGAATGAAGAAGAGAATCTATTGCTGCGTGCAGAGTCGATGGACTCTGTCGGACTCGACCACGCCACGCGAAAGACAAATACATCAGGTAAGAACCCATGTGATGGCACTGCCGTCTACTCTGCTGCTTTGGACTCCGTCTCACTGTCGTCTGCTTCCTCTTTCTCCTCAGCATCGTTTTCGTTGTCATCATCTTCTTCTTCTTCTTCTTCACCGCTTTCGTCGTCGTCGTCGTCGCCGCCACTCTCGTCCCCTTCCTCACTCTCACTGGCACTCCCCTCTTTGTCCACTTTGTGCGCCTTCTCGGTGAACAGTTTCTTTGCCGCAGCCTGAGCCTCGCGCTTCTCGCGCCGCGCCTTCTTGAGCCCTTCGACGCGCGCGTCTTCCTCACCAGCCATGCGCGCTTCCTCGGCGTCCCAGAACGCGTACTGCTGGTCCAAGGCGCGCAAGTCGTCGCGCACGCGCAGCAGCTGGCGGTACCAGCTCTCCTGGGTCTCTGCAGCGTCTTGCCGCTCGCGCTTGATCATGCGCACAGCTTCACCGAGCAGGCACTTGGGCCACTGCTGTCTGAAGAACTCCTTCTTGTCCGGACAGACGAGGCGACCGGGTCCAACCATGCGGTTCTGGTGCCAGACCCCGACGTACGAGTACCCGAGCGCGTTCGTTTCGGTGCCTTTGCCGTGGCGCATGTTGTCGTAGAACTCGCCGTCGTAGAAAGTGTCGCTCTGCAGGAACCGGAGCTTGCCCGAGCCGCAGCGCACGCCGTGCTTGAACTCGCCTTCATAGACAAAGCCCGAGGAGTCCTTCAAGCCCAGCATCTCGAGCACGCCGAAGCCGTGGAACTTGCCGTCGACGAACGAGCCGCGGTACGTGACGCCGTTCGGGTACGCCGCGCACCCGGAGCCGTGCTGCTGACTCTGCCTCCACTCGCCGCTGTACTTGCCGCCATCGCTGAACGCGTAGACGCCCATGGGTCCGTGCATCTCGCCGTCTTTCCAGCGGCCGTTGTACGTGAAGAACGCGTGCTTGCCGTGGCTCTCCAGCGTCCCGCGCACCTGAGGCGCGAGCCCCGGCGGTGCGTTCACGACGGGGACGTGCGGGATCAGCTCGAGCTTCTCGACCGCCAGCGCGTCGTCTTGCTGGATGCTTTCGAGGGTCCTGACGCGCTGTTGTTTGCTCGCGGACTTGCCTCGCTGCTTGTGCTCGAACGAGCAGTCTCGGAACGCGCGCTCGAGCAGGAGCTGGTTCTGCTCGCGCGGCTCGAGAGCTTTCGCCGAGGACGGCGGCGAAGAGTAGCCGTCGCGGTTCGTCCGGTGCGGCTTCATGATCGCGTCGTACTGCGCCTGGTGGTCGCGCATGCGCACTTCAAGCGTCGAAAGCGCCTCGGGCCGCGCGAAGAACGCCTGCTCGAGCCGCGCGAAGAGCAAGGAGCTCCAGCGGTTGAGCACGATCTGGTTCGACTTGAGGAACCACGGCGCGAAACGCGCGTGCACCTCGGGGAGTCCGATGCGCCGCAGCATGCGGTAATAGAACAGACTGCGCGGGTCTTCGTCCTTGAAGCGCTGCGATCGCAAGGCGAACGCAGGTTGAGAGCGAGCGAGAGAAGGCACATCGAGGTTGAAGTCGTCAGTGGTGCGGCAGCCCACAGCAAGACAAGGAGAGAGATTCACATACGCGCTGGTACGCCGGCAGCACTTTTTGCTCCTTCCGGATAAGCGCATTGAGCTGCTGCATCAACTACAATGAGAGCAGGCGTGTGAAGGTGAGACGACGATGCAAGAGGCTGAGACGCAGATGCGCGTGACGACGACGCTGCACCATCATGAGCTCCTGCTGCGTGCGCTTGCGGTCGTCGCTCTCGCGCAGCTGGAGCTGCTTGAGGAACTTGTCGCGCGCATCGCGAGGCTTGTCCTTCTTCGCACGCTTCACAGGGATGGCAATCGGCATGACGCCTTCAGTCGTGTCCAAGAGGACCGACAGGACAATGAGAGCGTGAGCAGGAGAGTGACACCTCGACAGCAAGAGCAGCAGTGATGACGAGCTATTTCGATTCATCAGCACGCTTCGGTTTCATTGTTTGCAACAAGGAGTGCTTATGGCTGCTCTGATCTATCTATCAATCGCTCATGCGTCTACGGCGTGCTGTCGCATGCAGCTATCTGTCAATGTGCAGATGCAAATGGAGGGCTTTGGAGTGGAGGGTCTGTGGGATAAATCTATGGTCACATGCACACTTAAGATCGTGCTTGCAACCTCAAACTTCATCTCGGGTTCGCTATCGCATAGCGTTGTTTTATGAGCGGCTTTTGATTACCATGGAGAGGTACAAAACCGAGCGAGCTTGCGGAAATACACACACATGCAGTCACATGCACACACGCACACACGCTCATGCACAGGGATGCCGTTCTCTCAGTGTTTTTTGAATACAGGTTTCTCTACACGGCTGCAGGTGCGCTCCGAGGAACGCCCCACTTGCTTTCTGTATTAGCATGGTTTTGATCATCCACGAGAAGGCGTTGGCCACGACGGGGCACCACACACACACACACATATATATATATAATATATACACAGATTGATAGATGCACGCAGAGATAGCAGCAGCGCTGGAGAGCAACGGGCGCAGGAGACGGATGATGCAGACTGCGCGATCTGGGATGTGGGAAGGAAGACACACAACAGAAGCGCCGATGGAAACGAAACCAACAGACTCGAGAACGACTGGTTCATAGTGAAAGCAGCTTTAACGGACGGTTCAGTGGAGGCGAAAGACCGGTCCGGACCGCCCACTGCTTGTGCCGACTTAGATACGATTCGGTGCTTTGACTGAACATTTCGGGAAGGAGTAAGCGCAACCGAAATCTCGCAACATCGGCGAGCTGCGAGTGGCTCCGTTCAGATAGCGCGCAGCGTTGTAGCAGGCTCAAGCTGTTCGCGGCAGTGACAAATGGCCACCTCCCACAACGAGGAGTCGGCTGCCGCTTCCGTAAGCGCCAGAACGCGCCTCAAGCGCCGGCAGCCACAATCTGAAAAGATGTGCTGCAGGAGGTCGCCACTTCCCCAGACGATCAGTCTTGCTTCGCTCCCGTTCTGCTGGATCCCAACGGCGCAATCAGAAGCGGACCTCGAGTGATGCACGACGGCTCACGCACTTTCGACTGCGGCCGCCTCGCGACGCGGCTGGCGACGCGAATATTTGAAAAATGTGGAGCCGCACTGCGTCGCGCTCAGTTTTGGTGCTCTATTCTCGCACTGCACTGCAACTGAGCCCACGAGTCAGCTCATCCTGGAGACCCCCCGCGCGGCTCTTCTGTCCGTGCAGCGCTGCTGCTGCTGTTGTGAAAACCTCGAGCGATCTGTGCGGACAGTCCGACGCCACGTGGTTGTCGCCGCTCCTGCCCAGCGACGCAGTGTGTGCATGAGCGGCTCCCGCTCCCCGCTGCCGACTGTAGTCGCGCGCAGACCAGCAGCCATCAAGCGGAATGGCGTCACGCTCCCGCGAGCAGATCGGTTCACGCTGCCAGCCGCGCGCTCGCCGCGTGTTCAATTGACGATATTGTCGGTCGGTCGGCGGTCGGTCGTAACAAGCGAGCGTTGACAGATCCGCACATCCATCCCAGCTCGTGCAAAGAAGTGGAGGAGTGTGCTCTCACAAAACCTGATCTGTTTCGACGGCAGTCCGTTTTTGAGGCGCGTTGCTGTCAAACTTTGCACGGTTGTGTACGGTTTTCAGCTCAGAAAGCGAGTACCGTGCGTGTCAACACTGACATGCATTCCTGGTTGACGTTGCGCTTTTGGCCAGCGACTCGGATTGCTCGCTTGTGCAGCACAAACAAACCAGCTCGTGATGCGCTGGCGTTTGCAACGCGCAGTCGCGAAAACGCGTCAATGCGTCGGGCGGCGGCAAGTCGCTGCGCGAAGTGAACTTCCGCAAGCGAGGGTAGCGCGGCAAGGGGAGAAGAGGAGGAATGTGGCGTGTTGCGTAACGCCAGCAGCTGGCGGCACTGTTTGCGATGCATCCGCGTTGCTGTCAAGCGCACAAGCGCTCTTGTGCGTGAGAGCGAGAGCATTGTACGACGGCGGACCAACATGGCCACAACATTGTCGCCTTCAAGCGCGCGGTTTTCTGCGTCGAATCCGACAAGAAGAATGTGTGCTGAGCGGCAGCTGCAGGGTTCGTTTGACGTGCGCCATTGCGCGTCATTTTCGCGCACGCACACGCGCACGTGCGGGCAACGCGAGTCCCGAGTTCGGCGAAGCGCAGGTACGCATTTGCCCGCTTTGCGCGGCTGCGAGGCGCAAGTGGCTGCCTGATTTTGCATTTCGCGCACGACGGTCGAATGGCGTAAGGCGAGCCGAGATGATTCTGCGCGCGGGTGATAAACACACTGACAAGGGGGGGGGGGGGGGG
>JAADWH010000081.1:0-51358 GCA_023335995.1 Globisporangium nagaii
CCCCCCCCCCCCCCCCCCCCCCCCCCCCCCCCCCCCCCCCCACTCCCGACCGACCGCTGGTGGTCGTCGTCGTGGCCGAGAACATCAGGCGCAATGTATGCGGAAACCTGGCGCCGCATTTGCCGCTTTGTCGAGCAACAGAGGAATGCGCCGACGGTGCTAAAGCAAAGGTGCGTGCTGCGTGTGGAGAAAGAAGCGCCTGACTGAACGGTCTGCGGCAGGCGAGCGAGCGAGCGAGAAAGGTGGCTGTCAGCACTTTGGACGAGCGAGCGCCATTTGGACTTTTCACGCTAAACACAACGAACGCGTGCCCGCGCGTGAAGTGAATACGAACGCCAACCACACGGGCCATCAGCACCTCACTGTAAGTGCTGCACCTCATGATACATGGTGCATGGGCTGGCTCGCTGCCGGGTCGATCGGTGTGCGTGCTGCTTACATACGGGTCTGGGAAGCTTGCTTGCATGTTGTGTGCGACTTGCACTTTGCGCGTTTGCTTGCTTGCTTGCTCGTCGCTTGCTTTGCTTGCCTCGTCCCCCTCCCTCCCTCGCTCCCTCCCATGCTCTCTTCCTTGCCCCCTTCTGTCATATTGAGCGTTGTTCTTGTCTCTTTCCTTTCTCCACTGGGGGCACGTGTAGAAGCAAGCAAAGCAAGCAAGCGAGTGTGTCTGTCCCTCTCGCTCGACGGCCACCGCACCCCGCACCCGCAATCCGCAGCACCGGCCCGCCCGCAAGACCACCTCCGACTCAAGTGTCTTTGCGTGCATGTCTTTCCCTGCAGGATCCCCCCACGAGCAAGTAGGAGCCGCCATCGCCGCCCCCGCCGCAAGCCACAACCACCTCCAGATCCACAGCAACGACCCAAGCGGTAGCAGCGACAACAGCTCGAGTAGCCGCAGCACGACTGTGTCCCCCGGATCCGCGGAGACCACAACGTCGTCATCCGCAACCGCAGGTGGAGGGTCCAGCAACAGCAACAGCAACAGCAACTGGAAGCCCGAGCCAGCCAGCCACAAGCAGCCGCACAGCCACCCGTACCGTAACATCTTGACTCACCAGGAGCGCAAGAAGCTACGCATGCCGAAGCGGAAAGCGGATTCGTGGCCCGCGAGTATCTTGGCCGACCCGGACGTGCTCAGCCTCGACGACGAAGGCCGATTCGTGCTCTGCAAGGTCTGCCACGTGCACTACGCCGTGCACGGCGGCAAGAAGCCCAAGCCCGTGATCATGAACTCAAGCTTCCGCACACGCGCCTGGGACGTGCACAAAGAGCGCACCAACTCGCACCGGGTGCAGAAGAAGCAGGACGACCACCGCCGCCAGCCGCAAGCGGCCGCAACAGCCGCGACGGCCGATGAGAGTGAGCAAAAAGCGCCAGCAAGAGAGAGCAAAAGCACTGGCGCAAGCGCAAGTCTGCAGCAACAAAAGCAGCAGCAGCAGCAGCAACAACCACAAGCGCAGACGCAGCAGCAAACACTTGCGGACGAACAGCAACAGGTGCGGTTCGCGCCGCCTGCGCCAAGGAGCCAGCAGAACAGCAACCAAAGTCCCCTGGGCCGCCCCGAGTTCGTCAGCGCGCCGCCACCGTCGCCGCGTCGCCGTGTGTTCCGATCAAGCGCGCACTTGACGTCGTCGCACCAGTGGACGACTGCGGACCACGACATCCACCGTCGCAGCCATTCGTCCGCGCACGACCACCCGCGCATGAACACAGATCCACCGGCCACATCCGTGGTCACCATCACCGCAGCAGGCATCGGCGCCTCATCGTCCACAATAGGCTCCAGCGCGCTCCCGTCCGTGTCCGTGGCCGCATCCGCGTCCACGCACGGCCGCAAGGTCATGACGAGTGCGTCGCTCGCGTCCGAACAGGTAACGTCCTTGCCATTCTGCTGCTGGTGGATCTCGAGCTGTTTCTTGTTTTGTTGCGAGCTGTTTTTGTAACGCTTGTTTACTTGTTTTGCTTGTTTGTCTTGTCTTGCGTAGCGCGACGGCATGATGCGGTGGCAGAACATGCACGAAGACGTGAGCCGCGCGCTGACAATGCAGGCGAAGCGGCCGGCGCCGGACCAGTACCCGAGCGCCGAGATGCGCAGCAGCAACGCGGCGCTGGGCGAGACGGAGGACTTCGGGCTGAACAACGAGAAGGCCGCCAAGAAGCTCAAGTCGCTGGACGACGAGTACGATGCGAAGACGCTCAAGCGCCCTGACGTGCACTACGACCGCCGCAGCGCCAACTACAAGCAGTACTGGGGCACGCTGCGCGACGTGTACACGGCGCCGACCACGGTGACTGCGAACGCCAGCGCGATGAACGGCCACAGCACTGCCAACAGCAGCAGCCACAACAACCACACGGGCAACAACGGGAGCAGCAGCAACGCGCACCAGCACAAGACGCTGCCGTCGCTGCGGCAGCAGCAGCAGCAGCAGCAGCAGCGCGACGCCTACAGCGGCAGCAGCAACAACTACAGCAGCACGCACCACCACCACAAGAACGCGTCGCAAGACGTGGGCGACTCGACGACGCCGGACGACACGGGCTCGAGCGAGGACTCGGCCAAGACGATCGTCGTGCACGACCAGGCGCTCGTGAACGCGATCGACCGGCTCTCGGGCATCGTGTCTAAGCAGCTCTCGGCCTCGGAGCGCCACGCGCATGAGAGCTCGGCCACCGCGAACGCGCTCTTGTCGCTCACGTCCGCCGTGACGGAGATGCGCGCGCACCAGGACAGCGCGTTCGGACGCCTCATCGAGCTCCAGGAGCAGCGGCTGCAGGTGATGGAGGCGATTTTGCAGCACAAGCTCCGGAAGGAGGCGCGCAGCAACGCCAGCGGCAGCAACAAGAGCAGCAGCAACAGCGCTGCCGGCGTATGAGGCGGAAGGTATGGGGGGGCAAGTAGACAGGAAGAGCGCGTTGCGTGACGCAGAGCGAGCGAAGCACCTTCAGGCACACGTGTGGACGAGGGCGAGGCTGTCCGTCGCGTGTGAGCTGGCTGCTGGCTCGCTTTGCATTTTAACTTATAGCTCCTGCTGTCTGCATGCTGACTGCCTCGCGCACGAGCACAAGCACCTGCCACCACGTATGAAGCGTCGAATGAAGACACAAAAAGTGACACTCTGATGACGACACGCGTGTCTTTTGCTCTTGCGATGCTCTCTGTCTCGTTCTGTGTCGTTGAGCGCATTGGCAAAAGCTCATCGGCAGCGCAGGGTCTGCACTCGCACGACGACTGTTGCTGATGACAGACTGATCCGCACATGAGCACGATAACAAGCAGCATGGCTACAAATACGCGTGGCAACTGCACGGACGATCTTCATTCTCCTTTCTCACGGCTCGCTCTCTCTCTCGCTCGCTCGGCTCTCTCTCTGTGCTTGCATTTTTGTTTGTGTTTCGTTTACTTTTTTTCTGATCTCTTCGTTGCTGGTGCTGGGGGAATGCTGGCTGGGGACGGCCGCGCCGATCACTGTTGCCCAAATGTGTTCTCGCCGCTGTACGTGATGTAGAGAAAGCCGTCCGCGTCCTTCTGCTCTTCGTAGATGTTGGACATCAACGCAGCTGAGCAGCACGAAAGTAAAAGATAATCGTCAGCTACAAGAGTCCCCATGTCGGATCAAACGCGTGGACTTGAGCATGCCGGGCAGCTCGCTCGACGAGCCACTCGAGAGTACACACGCACCAGTCGGAGGAAGCACGTTGTTGATGAAGATGAAGATCGCCTTCTCCGGACTCAACTTGATGCGCTTTCGGATCACGTACACGAACTGGCCGACCGTCAGATCCGCTGGCACGAGGTACCTGCGAGAAAGAAGCAGCAAGAAGCAGCCACAGTGAGCGAATGACTCCCTCCTCGTCGAAACACACAAGGCAGCTTGCGAGCGATAGCACGCACTTCTTCTTGTCAATGTCCGGGATGTCACTACGGTCCGCTTTCTCGCAGATCACCTGCAACATAGAGAGAGATTAGAGAGTCGCATCCAACATCGTCTGATCGACAGGGGGCGACAGAAACGTACTGGAATGCGGTCTGGGTACTTGGATCGGATCCGCTGCGCCTCCACCTGGCGCTTCTCTGGAGATCAAGAACAGTCGCAGCCGCAGATAAGCAGGAGCTCCCTGTGTATGGACGCATGCGCTCATCGCACGTACCGAATGGGTGTTCCTTCTTGAATGAGCTCATCGTTTCGCGTGATAACAGGACAGGGACTGCTCACCGCACACAGCACACAGCTCGTCAGCACACGTCGCTCCATGTCATCCACGCACACTCCATTTCCTCCGTGCGGAGAATAGTCAACCCATTCCATCCACGCCCGACAACAGTCTCATTCCCATCACACATACAAAAGAGCAAGCTCATACAAAGACGACGAGTCGCCAACACACACAGACACGGACAGACAGAGATACAGAGATACAGACACACGTCCACACTCTCTCTCCGCCGATACATAGAGAGGGAACGCTACGCGCAGCCCACACGTCATGCGCCTCCCAGAGCTCACGCACGCGCACTCGCGCGTCTTCCGTGCACGCACCTCGGGTCGTTGGTTTCTGTTGTTCTTCCGCGGCTTCTCTTGGGTTTTGGTTGTGGCGCTGGTTTTTGTTCCGCCCACGAGCGAAAGACCCAGAATTGCTTTTCTCAGACAAGAGCGCGAAGGAAGGGAGCCGATTTAGCTGGCTTTTGCCTCGGAGAAAAAGATCGAAGCGTTTGCGGACGTAACTTTCGACGAGTTACGCTAATTCGGATGGGAGATTCGAGAAAAAAAGGCTTCTAATGCGCACAGCACGGTACGGATGGGATGAATCAGGCGGAGGAAAGTTCAACCGAGCCCCGTTTTACTCCTTTGAGCCCCGAAATAAGGTGGCAAACGTACAAAACCATGGACGCGGACCATGCAGACGCAGCGCGCGAGCTGCTCGCGACGCTCGGCGCCGTGGACGCGGACGTGCACCTGCGCGCGCTGGCGCTGCGATGCAAGTGCGAGGAGCTCGAGCGCGCGCTGCGGCACGTGCAGACCTTGCGCGAGAGACGCGCAGAAGCGCGCGACGTCCGCCTGCTGGAAGCGACGAGTCGGGACGCGCAGACGCAGCAGATGCACGAGTCGATCCAGGACGCGATCCAGCGCGCGCGGAAGATCCGAACGGCACTGGCGAGCAAGAGCGACCGTGATGATGATGATGATGATAATAGTGGCGAGGACGGCAGAGAAACTACTGATGGTTTGGCGTCTCCGAGTTTGCAGAGCATCCTGGCGATGGCGAAGACCGTTCGCGCGCACACTCCACATGATCGCAGTACACTGCCAGCAGCTCGTCCGCCAACGCCAGAATCGAAGCCCCTTTCTGTGCCTGCACCTGAACCAGGAACTCCATCAGCTCCACCGCCGCAGATCCACCTCGAGTATCCGCGCCGCATGAAGCTTCTGCTTGATCAGCTGCGCGACATGGACGAGAACGAGAGCCACGAGTGCTTCCGCTTCGCGTTTTGCCGGAGGATGGCAGAGCACCTGTCAATCAGCGACGCTGCGAGAGCGCAGACTGCTGCTGACGAGAGAGACGCTGCGTCGCCGCCGCCGAGCAAAGTGCAGGTTGGGTACCCAAAGCAAGTCGCTCGTCTGCAGCACGGCTACACGCTCGTCGAGGACTTCATGACCCAGCGCGTCGACGTGACATCCGAGAGATTCCAGAGCGCGCTGCTCTCGCCGTCCATGTCGACTGCCTTCCCGATCCACGCGCGCGTCAAGCAGGTACATCCTCAGCTCCATGTGTGCGTCAACCTGTAAATGCTGGAACTCAAAGGCGTTGTCCTCACGCGAGAGCTCTACGTTTGGTCCATCCGACAGGGAAAGCACATGCTGAGATCGCTGATCAGCGAGACCAAAGCGCTCGTCGAGAGAGCGCCACCGCCGCCGCCGACACTCTCACCCGTGCGTGCTCTCTTTGTGACAGAAGATGAGCTCACTCGTGGATCGAAGCTGACGCACTCGGAACGGTTGCGGTTTGTGTCGATGGTGTGCAGGCAGCGATCGCACACAGAGACGCGATGCTGAGGAGAATCACCAAGAGAGAGACGCCGCGCAGATCTTCGAGCTCTCCAGACGCGATCAGCAATGAATGTCTGCTGTCCGTTTCCAGCGGATCTGGCATTGGAGCGCACCGGTTGATGCTTGAGCGGCTGCAAGCTGCGTGGGAAGCACCACAAGAGAGCGAGTCTGAGGCAGCTACTCCATCCCGCTGCAATGCGTTCGAACGCACGCTCAAGGAAATCGTTCTCACCGATACGTCGAACATGGTCTTGTCCTTCTTCAAGAGCATCTTTTGCGACGATCCCGACGACCCAGATCCAGCTCACGTGCAGAACATGCTGCTGCTGATCCGGCTCGTAGACTCTGTGGCGATGGCGAATGGAAGGCGGCTGCGCAGTGCGATAGCCTCGTCGCCCTCGTGAGTCAAGGAAGGAACGAAATGCAACCACGATTTCATTTCGCATCGATTCGGAAGTTCACACCCACGCTCCTGCTCCTGTGAGCCCCAGTTCGCTGTACCTGCCCCAGAAGAATATCTTCTCGCGGTGCCATGCAGCTCAGCGTCGACAACAAAAGGCGGATTGATTCAAGCGAGGAGCGGGTATGCAAATGAAATCATCATTCATCGGAAACACATACCGGTTCTCGCGAGAAAAGAAACCTCTCGCTCGCTCTCCGCGATGAGTTCCGAAAGTGCGTCCTGCGTTTCGTCGCGCTCGCACATCGCCTGCCATAGAAACCTGGTGTAAATTCCTCCGAGAAAACGTGTGAAGACGCAACGCAGTACTGGGCACGTCCTGTACCGATCGGTGCTTCAGCGGCGTCGTCGCCGGCCTCGACTTGGGCTCCGACTTGGGCTGCGGCTCGCGCTGCGGCTTCTCGAGTGACGGCGGCTGCGTCGACTTCTTCCGCGGTCTCGCTCACGACGATCGCGACTGCGATCTCTGCTGCGGTCGCGCGTGCGTCTCCCACTCGAGCGGTGCGACCTCTCATCCCTGCTGCTGCAATGCCAAAGAAAGGTTCACGTGAGTGCTTCTGTGTTCTGACAACCTCGTATCCTGGAACGCAAGCAAGAGCGCACCGTGGCTTTGAGCGGGATCTGGAGCGAGAATGGCGATCGCGACGTCTCTCGACGACGGGCTCCTCTCTTTTCTCTCTTTCACGCTTGTCCTCTTTCGGCGCGTCCAGCTCGTCTGCGACTCCGTTGCGCTGGCGACGGCGCTCTCTCCGCGCCTCTGAGATCTCTTGGATCTTCTTGCGGATTTGGAGGTACCCCAAGTGCAGCTTGCCGCCAAAGTGGTCTGCGAGCCGGCGATCGCTGTCAAAGATGCTCAGGAACGCGCCGCAGACATCGCACACGCGCAGCTTCTGGTTCACATTCGCACTCGCCAGCGGGTTCCCTGCGAGCACATCGGCGGCGAGTGCCTTGCCCGTGCTGTCGTTCTCTTTCGCCGCAGTGTTTTCGCTGTCACCGTCGGTCGATGACGACGACGCCGCGGGGTTCTCCGCGTCGTCTCCACCGCTGCCAGCAGCAGCGCCACCATGCGCAGGGTTTTCAGATCGGAATGAACTCAGCATCGCGTTGGCTTGAGCTGCCGCTTTCTTCTGCTTGAGCTCTTCGACCTTCTCCATCAACTCCATCGACAGATCCACTTCGCCTTCGTTGCCTGGCAAGCGCAGCAACAGCACCATCCGAACATAATTCGATCAGTAACAACAGGCAGCCCCTTGCAAACACACACACACACACACACACACACACACGCCGCACCTGCTTCCTCGGCCTTCAGCATTACGTCCTGGATCTCGGCCGTGATCTCGAGCACCTCCTTGCAGTTCTCAAAGTCCATGAGCGACGGCGCCTTGGCGCCATCCTGCTCCTCGAGGCGGCGCTGCGCGCGCTGGATCTTCCTCTCGACCTCGGAGACGAACTTGACGAGGTCGCGCTCGAGCTCCTGCTCGTACCCAAAGTCCTCGAGCGGCTGCGCTTGGCGCTCTCGCTCGAACTGCACGCGCAGCTTTGGCAAGTGCAGGCGCGGGCACTCGCCGAGATCCATCTTGGTGTTCTGGAAGAGGTCGTGCGGGCAGAGTCCACAGAGGTAGCTCTTGCACACGCGCGCGTGGCGGAAGTCCGCGATGTCCTCTTCGGGCTTGTCGCCGTCGCGGTTGCGCCCCATGAGCTCATCCAGCAGCGCGCGCTGCGCGTCCATCGTCGCTCTCTTGACGCGCTGCCTCACTGTCGTTCCTGACTCGTGCTGAGAGGCGCGCGGACGGGTGCGGCATCGGATTTGAGAGGGAAGGCGAGGCATTTCCCTCTCCAAATCGATGGTATCAAACCTCAGATGAGATCGCTGAAATGACTCGTTTGAGTGACATATCAGTATCGAAGAGTGACATTGTTTGCCGACTTTAGACGGCAAACCATTCTTTTTTCTGGCGACTTTGGCGCTCGCATCTCGATGCGATCTTGCGCATTGCATCCGCATCGAGTGGCTGAGGGACGGACACCATGATCAGCGTTGGATGGGATGCATATATGTATGCATACTCCTCTCTCGTCCATGAGTATTGCACCGGTTGGCTAGACAGCGTTGTCCGACAACATGCGATGCAAGCTTGCATGTTTGCGCGCTCGCGTCGATGATGATGTCACCTTGACTGGCGACGCCACAAAGTTGACACGAGTCGCATCAAAGCGACGAACGCGAGCTCTCGGTCCACCATTTCTCGATCAAAGAGTCGAACGGCGTGCGCGAAGGCGGAACAGCGCGAGCCGCTCAGCGCGCAAAACAGCGAGCGAAACAGCACAGGCTCCGTTTCGTCGATTTCTGCAAGCTGTCGGCCACGAAATGTTGCAATTGTCAAAATGGTCGACTTTGGAGGGATTGTCGACTTACGGGGCTAAAATGCGTCGACAATGCGCATGTCTCAGACCGCCGTAAATGAGAGCACGGACGCCATAAAACGGGTTCAACATGCTCGCGCTCGATACGTTCTCTATCCAGGAAAGGACTGTAAATGCACCGCTTACAAAGGGTCTGCGTTCGCAAAACAGGGTCCGCGCAGACGCGTTTTCTCCCACTGTGCGCCGCTAAGTGGTCAGCGCCATTCCCAAACAAGCGCGCGAGCGAACGCCTCCACCAGCACGAGCGCGACGACACCAAGCGCGCGAGTGCGGGGCGGCGGCGCGTTCTCTCTCTCTCTCTCACTCTTTCGCTCTCTCTCGACTCGCTCTTCACACGGCGGACGTGGCTCTCTACGTGAGTGTACCCGCGACAGTGCCTCCCACGCACAGCACGCTCGCGTCCTAGAAACCCCGCGAGCCAAGCGCGCGATCGCGAGCAGAAACAAGACCCGCAGAAGGAAAAAGAGACACGCGCGCGCCACTCGATGGCGCTGTACGCGCACAGCAGCGCTTGTGTTGAGGGCCGCGGACGGAAGGCGATGGCCACGCGGTCGCCGGAAGAAGCGCGGCGGTCGCGGTTGCATCGCGACGCGGTCGTGAACGGCAGCGACATCTCGCAGGGAACCACAGACATGGACGACGACGACGACGACGACGACGACGTGCTGCGCGAGGACATCCAGCAGCAGAACCAAAACATGAAAGGCGCGTACCAGTCGAACGAGCTGGGTGAAGTGCTGCTCGCGGTCTCGAAGATCCGCTCCACGTGCCGCTGCGACGAGCGCGCGCGCAAGCAGCCGACGTACATGAGCGCGCCGAAGCATCACCATCCGACGTGCTGCCACCAGTCCAAGTCCAGATCGCACGCGATGATCTCCATCGCGGTGTTTGCGATGCTCGCGTCTCAAGCAGCGCTGCTGTTCCAGTTGCCGCATCGCGCGGCGGAACTCATTGGCGGGGTCCTGCTCGCAGCGACCGCGGGCACGTCGTACCTGGCGCTCTGCTATTTGCTCGCGTCGTGTGCATCGACGACGGATCTCGGTGAGCTGCTGCTGGACCGAGCGAGCCCATTCTCGTGGGAGCGCGAGAAGCCGCGCTTCTTCCTTGAAGTCTGCTCGTGGATGGCTTCCGTGTGGTACTCGTACACGACGTTCCACAGCCGCGTGCTCTCGATTTGCGGAGGTGCGGTGACCGCGATGGGACTCGCGGTCTTCAGCGACTTTATCGCAGCGTACCTGCGCATCCTCGAAGCCCGCGTGAGTCGGCAGCAGCGCGAAGCAAAGCCCGAAGGCGTGTCGTGGCTCAAAGCCGTGTTCTCGTACATCTGCGTCGGGTACCTCATCACTGAGAACGGACGCATCCTGCATCGATACTTCAGCGAAGAAGTGACGGATGTGCAGACAATCGAAGACCTGGTGTTTAACTACGTGCTCATCACGCTCGTCGGCGTCTCGCTCATCGTTGCGAGCGAGCTGCTGATGCTGTACCAGCCGACACGGACCGTGGGGCTCATCCTGCAGTCGCGAATCGTCGACGGCCGCAAGAACTGGGAGGAGCACACCTGGCGCTCGCTCGTGGAGATCACTGTGACGTTTGGCGTCACCGTGCTGTCGTACAAAGCGTCTGGCGAGATGCTGCCGTCGCTGCAACTCGGGACGTTCAGCGGCATCGTGCTCATTCTGAGCGGCGAGTTCGTCTTCGCGCGCCGCTCGCTGTTCTCGCGTGCGCAGAACGAGATTCCGGCGGACCACTGGATCAAGCTCGCGCCAGTCGTGGTGATGATGATCTTCTTCTGCATGCAAGTCTATTCAGCCGTGGTGATGATGCTCAGCGTGCCGTCCGCGACCTCGACGATGTTCCTCTGGTTCATCGTGATCGCAGCGAGCGCGCTCACGACGATCGCACTGACAGACATCAGCGCAGTCGCCTCGAGGTTCAACGAGCGCGCAAAGTTCCTGGTCGGCAAAGGCTGCATCATCGGCACGACGCTCGTGGCGTGCAAGGTCTGCCACGGACTGCCGGGCATCCTGTTTTCATGCTACCTCTCGTGGTTCTCGATCAGCTTTTCTCGCGAGTGCTGGAACGACATCCAGAAGAAGGCGGCGCAGAAAGCTGGTGGTCGGAGTGCGAGCTCGTCGAGTGCGGCGCGCGAAGAAGCCCCGGAGAAGTTGTTTTCGTTGTCCGGGATGCTTCTGGGCTACATCAAGGCGCACTACCCGTACTTGTTCAAGCGCACAAAGTGGACGTTCATTGCGATGGTGATCGCGTCGGGCATCGACATTTGCTCGACGTTGTTCACGCTGGCGAAGGAGGGCTCGTTCGAGATCACGCTGTCCCAGTTCTCGGCGGGGAACGTCGTCGTGTCGGCGAGCTTCGGGTACCTCACGAGCACCATCCAGCAAGAGCTGCACCCTGAAGATCTCGTCCAGACCGGCTTCGTGCACTTCAAGAACAAGTGGATGCTGTTCCCGCTGCAATCGTTCATCGAGACGACCGTGTTTGTCGGTGTATTCCTCGGCAGCTTCGCCGCGACTTCGACGGTGTTCAGCTCGCTGACGCTGGCTGCGATGTCTGGGATCGTGATCTCGTTTGGCGGCCAGTGGCTGTGCTCGCGACTGCAGATGAACGACCGCAACAGCGCTCGCGCGCGCTTCACCGCGACGTGCTCACTGATTTTCTGCCTGGTGCTGTTTTCGTACATCTCCATGCTGGCAATGGTCTGGATCTACCGCTACATCGACAGCCTCGAAGCCACGTTCTGCATCGCGTCGCTGGCTGGCGTCGTCTTCCTGGCTGCGAGTGAGCTGTTCCTGATGTGGGAGCCGACGCGAGAGATCGGCCAGATCCTTCAAGAACGCGTGACGCGCGCGAAGCACAACTGGGTGAAGGAACCGCTGCGGTCATTTCTCGAGATTTTTACGTGGTTCGGCGTGGTCTACGGCTCGTTCGCACTCTACGACGACCTCCTGCTCGCGCTGCAGCTGGGGACGTTTTCCGGTATTGCGGTGACGCTCTCTGGAGAGTATTTCCGACGGAATCGAGCGCGGTTTGTGCCGTGGGGGAGCGAGATGCTCGCGGAAGGAGAGCTGGTGTCGGAGAAAGCAGACGCGACGAGCGACCCTGAAGCAAGGATCGGCGAGCGCTCTCGCGCACTGCCTGTGATGCTGCTGTTCGCGTACATCGGGTCGGGCACGTTCCAGTGGATCTTTGAGAACATGCGCAGCTTGGAGATGACTGTTGTGCTCGCGACCGTCGCTGGCATCGCATTCCTGTGCATCGCGGACCTGCTGGTGCTGTACAAACCGACGCGCTGGGCTGGCGTCATTCTCCAAGATCGCGTGATCCACGTGAAGCAAAACTGGATCGCGAACCCTGTGCGATCGTTCGTCGAGTTCGGCTGCTTCCTTGGCGTGATCTACGGAAGCTACGCGATCTACGGCGACCTCTCCGTGGCAGTCCAAGTTGGCACGCTGTCCGGCATGCTGGTCACGCTCATCGGCGAGCAAGTGCGCACGCACGCTCGCGCACGGCCGACAAACAGTACGTGGGGAGCATGGCTGCGACGTATGCGCGTGCTTTGTGTATTGGGCTAACTGCGTGTGTGTCTTTGCATTGCTCACAGCTGATGCACAAGAGAAGACCCAGATTCTGCCGCTGCCAGTGATGGGTCTGCTGGGGCTCGTCGGTGCCGTCGCGTTCAACATCATCTACACCCACCTGCGCAACATCGAAGTGGCGTTCGCGCTCGCGACGACGAGCGGCGTCATCTTTGCGCTGCTGGGCGACATGTTTGTGATCTGGAAGCCGACGCGGAAAGTCGGCATGATCCTGCAAGAGCGCATCCTGTACTTCAAGTACAACTTCAGTGACCACACGCTGCGATCTTGCGCGGAGCTGTCATCGTATGTGTTCGCGTGGTACGGATCGTATGTGTGCTTTTGGCCGAGCGACTTGCTCGTCGCGATCCAGTTCGGAACCTTCACGGGCATCACGGTGTGCGTGTGCGGCGAACTGGCGATGGAGTACATTGCCGAAGTGGAGCATCGCCTGATCCAAGGACTGTCGTCGAGACTGGCACTGGAGTGAGTGTTCGTGTTGGAGATGTGTATGTTGTTGCGTCTGGTAGACTCTGACTGCGTTGTGTGTCTCGCTATGTGTGTGTCCCTACAGCACCCAAACGGACTGCGCTTTTCTGAGCTTGCCGTACGAGGTCCAGTTCGAGATCGCCCACTTTCTGGCGCCAGAAGATCTCCTCATCGCGCGGTCGACGTGCCACAAAGTGAACAGCATGATCAAGGCGGAATCTGCTCGGTTCTGGCTGCATGCGAGCCTGAGGCGCAAACTGCGAGACCGTAACTTACACCAAGAGCGCTCTCGCGCTCATAACACTCACTATCGAATGGCTGGCCAAGCCCGATCGTTGATTTATGAGGCCATCACGCTCGTACTGCCGAAAATTGTCGCAGCAAGGTACGGCAGTGTTGTTTCGTTTGCGGGAGTCGACAATGCGTGGCGACGTCGATCATCTGACGCCTCGCTGCTTGTGGCTTCATTCCATTTTACACAGAGACCCAGCCCGCGTGCTCTCATCTGGAACTGGAATCAGTCGCGCGATCAAGTGGGTCTTCATGAACGCCAACTGGATTCGGCAGCAAAACCTCTCTCCGCTGGACGAGAAGAAGCCAGCCAACAGCCGCCTCTCGTACGTGCCGACGAGACAGTGTGCTTTCCTTATCGTTTCCGACAGCCTTGTCACTGACTGTTTGTCTGGGCGTGCAGGTTTCAGCCTGGCGACACCGCGTTCGAGGTATTTCGACACATGCCCGACAAGGTAACAGCGGCTTTCATTGGTGTCTACCCTTCCGAATTGAAAGCGCAGCGCTGTATTGTTTGTCTGACCTCGTTGACGTTCTTTGCAGACGCATCTCGGCATCTTTGTGGAGCGCAATGAACACGCAGCGATCGAGAGGATCGACGTCCCCGTAGCGATCTACAATAAGATCCAGACGGACCCGTTCAGCTTCGTGGCAGCAGAGACGCTGTCGACTGTCGAAGTGTTTTCTCACTGGCACCTCGCGATTGTCGCGTTCGTGACGATGACGCTCATCTTCATCGGGCAGTACTCGAGCGACGTCCTGCGCGCGCACGTCTTCCCGTCGTCGTTCACGTGGCCGGGGTGAGCAGATAGACGACAGCGGCGGGCAATAGCTCGTGATTGACTCCAGCCTGGCAGGCAAGCAGCGCGCGAAAGAGTCGTCTTGAATGGTAACCTGTCGGACGCGCGCGTTGCGGCGACAAGCAACATGTAAATGTACATACTTTTTTATCACTGACGTGCGAGTTTCCTTCATGATGCAGAGAGCACTCACCCGTGTGTGCCTCAATCCAGACAGAAGAGTCGCACATCACGCCTTCTCCAAAATCGAGTCGAGTCGTTTCGCTTTCGCGCTATGTGGCGTTACGCGCGAGGTAGCTCAGCACGGCGCAGCGTTGCGAAAGAGGCAATCAGCATCTCAAGCGATACTCGAGGCGCAGAGGAGCGCCGCGAATGCGCGTGCGCTTGAGTCGCGTATCCTGCCAGAATGCGACTAGCCCGCCAGATGCAGCCATGCTCCGTTGTCCAGCTCCGCGTGCTTCTTCGTCTCCTCCTGTCCGTCGTGGGTGTCACCACGCTCTTCGCTCTCCACACAAACGCGCAGACGACTGACGACGTGGGATTCCCGGACCCGCGCTACTCGACCACGAAGACACTGACCAAGTTCTCGTGCACCGGCGGTCCAGCAAACTGCCCCGATGGCGGTGAGTACGCTGCAGCAGGCGGGAACCTGACGCTCACGATCATCGAGATGCGCAATTTGCCGGACCTAGACGGCTTTGGGCTCGCGGGGTTGCTCACGGACGCGTACATCGAGGCGAGCATCGGCGACAATGTGCGGCGCTCGGGCGTGATCAACAATTCGCTCAACCCTAAGTGGACGCCGTGCAAGACGAAGGGGTGCGCGGACGCGGACGACTCGAAGCGCGACCTGAATTTCGGCTTCCGACCCGCAGGCACGGAGATCACGGTGAAAGTGCTCGACGAAGACTCGGGCTTCGAGTTTGGCGACGACCTCATCGCCGAAGTCACGCTCAACGCGATCTACTGCTCGGGATTCAGCGCGATCACGCAGCAGACCGTGAGCGACGACGACTCTGCGTGGAAGATGCTCAAGCAGCCGCTGTGCGTCGAAGAACTCTGGATCCCGCTCGCTGCTGATGCCGGAGAAGGCTGCGTGATCGACAACGGCACTGCGATCAGCACCGTAACGCCTTGCATGCGGCTGCGGATGACTGCGCTGCCGTTCCAGATGCGCACCGAGCAGGTGTTTCTGCCGAACGTCGTGGTGTCGGGGGGTATGGGCGGCTACTTCCCGAGCGAGGACTCGTGGCTCTACGGCCGCGTGTACTCGGCCTCGGACACGCGCATGCTGAGCTACTTCCGCATGGATCGATCGAAAGGCGGATTGCTCATCCGCTCGGACAGCGCGAGCAACAACAACAAGGGGAACGCCTCGCTCATCGCCAAGTACGGCTACACGCCTTACGCGAGAGTCACGCTCAACTACGACGCCGAAGTGTTTGTGTTCCGTCGCGTGGACGACGCGGCGTCGACACCCGAGTGGCTCAACACGAGCTTCGGCTGGACGCAGACCCGCGAGTACGCGCAGCTTATGGACGTCGCTGGCGACTTTAAAGCTGTCGCGCAGAACTTCTCGGCGCATGCGATGAACGTGTACGGTGACGCGTTCCAGAACGGGATCATCACTGGCGTGAACCTGAACCAGGCGTACTCGGACAACACGCTGAGCATGTACTTTGCGATCGCAGCGCCGCACGAGTCGTTCGATGTCGTGCCCGCCACGTACTCGAAGGAGTTCAGCCGCGCAGTGTTCGTCGAGATCGGATTGCAGTTCCTGCCGAACTTCGTGTTCATCGTTGCGCTCGTGCTGCGGTACCTCCAGCGCATGAACTGGCGCATCGAGCGCGTGCAGTCGTTCCTGGCCGAGAAAGTCGTGGTTGACGATGACAAACCGGTGCTGCTGACGGTCGCAGCCTCCAGCTCGGCTCCGATCAAGAAGAAGCCCTCTGGTGGCTCTGCTGCGGCGGCAAAGGCAGCAAAGCCCGGCAACGCGTCGGCGTCGGCGGCGAAGAAGCCCACCAAGCCCGACATTGTCGCGCTGCTGTTCCTCTGCTACAACGAGAGCCCCGACAACGTCGAGTTCCGGCGCAACTTATTCTACGCAACGTATGCGATCTACCTCACGATGCTCATGCCGTTGCTGTTCCTGATCTCGTGGGGCACCACTGCGATCCTGCTCGTCACGCCGCCAGTCTTCGGCTTTGGACTGATCTTCCTCGGCATCGGTGTTCTCAGCACGCTGTACGCGCTCGTGCGCTGGATTCGACTCGGCTGGCGGATGACCGACACGATCCTGCGGCTCTTCTCGCTCACTTTCGCGTTCGCATTCGTGTTCCTCTTCTCCGCGACGTTTGCCGACCCGAAGGTGTTTGTCGGCGGTGAAGACCTCGACTTCTTCTCGCTCACGGCAATTTTCCTGACGCTCAACATGGTGCCGATGATCTGGATCGCGTTCACGAACGACGCAAAGATCACCAAGTCGCTCTCGCAGATCGTCTCGGCAGTCGGCGCCACGAAGAAAGTCAATGCGCTGAAGACCAAATTCAAGAACCTCGGGACGCTCGGACTCAAGCTCGCGACCGCGAAAGGAGATCAGCAGCAGCAGCAGCAGCAGGAGGGTACAGCTCAGCAAGCACTCAAGCGCAGCCGCAAGCAGTCGGTGTTTGCGCCGCTCATGGGCGACCACTACAGTGTCGAGCAGTCCATCCCGGGCTTCAACCGCGCCGACATCCTCAACAACGCGTTCAACACTCCAGCCGAGACGCGGCGCCAGAAGAACCGCAAGTACTACGGCTACGCGGTGGGCATCCTCGTGATCTACTGCATCGTCGCCGGCGTGCGCTCGTCGTACCCGACCCAGGCGATCGGCATCGCGATCACGGTGCTGCTCGTGGATCTGTGCATCTTCCTGCTGAGTCGCGGGTTCCTCTCGTGGTCTGCCGGGTACATCGTCTTCCTCATGAGCAGCGTGCGTGTCTGCCTCGCGGCGACGTGCGGCGAATACTGGATCCTCGGCCACGCGTTCCTCTACATGGTCTTCGGCACCGCGCTGTGCATCGAGATCATTGGAAAGAACCTCCCGCGCATGAACAAGCAGGAAGCCGGCGGCGTGACGTTCTTCGGCCACGACCACATGCAGTGGCGCCACTTCGACATGTCGACCACACCAGAGTTCGTCTTGGGCTTCCTCTCGTTCTTCTACATCTTCCTCCTGCTCGCGGTGGCGTTTGGTACGGACGCGAACGACACGATCCGCGTTCCCGTCGCGGGCCAGGAGTGGCCGCTCTGGATCTTTGGCGTGCTCGCGTTCATCGTCGTGCTCTTCGCCGGGCTCGCGCTCGCGACGTCGCGCGCGTTCTTCCTGCAGAAGGAGCAGCTCCTGTCCGAGTACGCGATGAAAGTGTATCTGTTTGTGCACGCGTTCAAGCTGCCATTCATGCTCGCAGCCGCCTCGGAGGTGCTCGTGATCTGCTCGGGCATGTTCGTGTACGCGTCCACGCAGTCGACGTTCATTCTTGTGACGTCGATCTTTGGTCCGCTCATCCTCATGCTCTCGCTCGCAGTGTACGCGCAGTGGCGCAAGAACGACTACCGCCTCGTGATCTGGCCGCCCGAGGACGACGAAGAAGACATCCTGGACGACGACGACGACTTTGACGCGGAAGACGCGCTCGAGAAGGAGGCGGAGCTCATGCGCGAGACGTTCGTGCTGCCGCCGCTGAGAGCGAAGGGCAACACGAGCATCTTCGACGGCGCCGACGAGACCTTCAAGATGCCCGCGCTGCCGCCGAAGAACCTCTTGACACAGAGCAAGTTCGCACCTGGGGCTGCAGCGAAGAAAGCACCGACTGGCGGTAGCACGGACGCGGCAAAGAAGCCGTCGCCGTTTGGCAAAGGAGTACTCAATTCGCGGAAACTCGGCGCGCTGAAGGAAGCCCAAGGCAGCGACGATGGGAAGTCTGGGGCAGCAGCGCCGCAAGGCTCGTCCTCCAGTGGACTGACCATCGTTGTGGGCGGCGCAAGTGAAAATGGTAGACCCGACGCGCCAGGCTCCCCACTGGTGGGTATGAGGAAGCCGAAGCGAAGGCGGTTCGGCTTTCTGCGAGACGTGTGCGCTCGCCGAGTGGGCTTCAAGGCGCTCTTCTCCAAGCAGGCGTGGCGTAAATACAAGGAAGTGGAGAATCTCAAGACGTCTGCAGGCTCGCCCCGCACCGACGACGGCAGCTCGCAGCCGCTCCTGGGCTCGCCCACTTCGTCCTCGAGACGCCGGTCGTCTGCTCTCGGGAACAACAACGAGCCCGAGGTGGATTTCAGCAAAATGTCGCTCTACGATGCGTACCAGCAGGGCTTCCTGCTTCCGCACGACTACGTCACGCTCGGGTGCTTTGCCGCACTACTGGGGCTGCTCTTCGTCTACGGCGTCATCATCTCGTTCACGGAGAAGCCCATGTGGCTCGGCCATCTCATCTGGGTCGCAGCCTACGTGCTGCTCTTCTCGCTGTTCCCGACGATCAAGTACTTCAAGATCGCGGCCGTCGAGCGCGAGATGAAGTTCGCGTTCGCTGTGAGCTACCTGCTCGCGTGGATCACAGGCTTCATCCTCTTCTTCGCAGTCATGCACGCGAACGTGAACGAGATCGAGGCGCTCGTGATCTTGTCGCTGCTCGTGTTCTACCCGATCTTCCTGCTCTTCATCGTCACGCTGCTCAAGTGGAAGGACGAGAACTGGGAGATCTCGCGGCCGATCCGGCGTATCTTCTCGTTCTGCATGGCTGCGATCACGCTCTGGATCTTCGAGATGTACGTGTTCGCCGGCGTTGTCTTTGGCGCGGCGCTCACGTTCCTGCTCGCGCTTTTCCTGTTCATCACGTACTTTCTCGTGAAGTGGGTCGAGAACGATATGTACCTGTCTCCAGCGTACCAGAAGCGCGCGAACCTGATCATCCTCATGTCCACGTGCGCGGCAATCGCGATCGGGCTGCTCTTCGGGCTCAACTTCTTCTACTGCCTCTCGATCGTCTTCATCGTGCTCATCCTCAAGTACTGCGCGCACTTCGTCGCGAGCTGGTTCGTCGCGAAGGACGAGGTGTCGGTCTTCTACTCGCCGTACCTGTTCCCCATCTTCTCGTACAACGCGTACACGAACAACGTCGTGGACGAGAACCAGAGCATTAAGCACCTGTACGTGATCTTCACGCTCTGCTTCTTCTGGGGCGTGAGCGGCGTCATGTTCTTCGACCCGCTGGGCTTTGGTGTCGGGCTCTGCAGCCTCGTGCTGCTCGTGTTTGCGGGCGTCACCGCTCACCTGTGCGCTGTCACGCCCGTGAAAATGGGGATCGCGTCAAAGTACGTGAACGAGATGATCCTGAAAGATGCCAGCGTTGCCGCAAAGGAGGTGTCGGAGAAGCGCCGCAAGCCGTTCACGCTCGAGAGCAGTGAGTTCATCGAGCTCGAGAAGCGCGAGCGCAAAGCCGAGCTCGAGTTCCAAGCCATCGCGTACGGCGGCGGCGCGTTCGCAAAGAAGAAGAACGCGAACCCGTTCGACAGCAAACCTAAAGGGACTGCTGGTCTGTCAGCCGAGAAGGAGAGCGACGAGGTGGCTTCCGAGGCGAGGCGCTCGGGCGGAGACATCGCGATGGAGATTGACGCGCTCGAGCGAAGCTGTCGCGTGCGACTCGTGGACGGACAAGAAGTGTCGCTTTCGGACGGACTGCTGGCGTGGAAAGACGTGTATCACGAGGTTTTCCACCTCGCAGCCGGACCGTTTGGGTTCCTCTACTTCTTTACGCTGCCGTGGCGCTTGATCAAGTTTCTCAAATGGAAGTACCTACCAGCAAAATGGTCTCGTCCAGATGTCCAGCAGCAGCAACGGCAAGATGAGGATGGAGTGGGTGGTCAGGATCCGCTCGATGTTGCTGAACGAGGCGGCGCACTTGCAAAAGCGTTGAAAGAGCCGACAGACCTCGTCGGCATTCTCATGGAGCTCCCAGTGCTCGACGAGGAGCTCGACCGCGAGTTCTTCGAAGAAACGCGGTGCATCATCCACTTCCAGCTGCTGATGCTCAATGCCGCTGACGCGCGGCTGAGTCGCGAGAAGATCCTGTTCCAGAAATTCCTGCGCGAGAACCGCTTCAAGCTCATGTCGAACGGCATCAACCCGCCCGCGAACATCTTCAAGACGAGCTCGTTCGCGTCGATCGATATCCCGCTCGTCGCTGTCTGGCTCATCTCGCTCACCCCTGAGGAACGCGCGCGCTTCCACGCGCTCAAAGCGGCATTCAACGAGGAAATGGAGCGGGTCGACGCGATCGTCGATACTGAAGACAGCCAGTCGCGCGTGGCGCAGCAGGAGCTCCGCGAGTACTGGCGCGAGCACGAAGAAGCGCAGTGTCGCCGCCGCATGCAGGAGTTCCAGGCGCGGCGCATGCGGCGCGAGGCGGAAGGCATTCTTCCCGAGGAGCTCGCGAGCCAGGACGAGTCCGTCGTGAACGCGCAGGAGGCGATCATGGAGATCGAGTCGGGATACTCGTGCATCCCTGGCGAGTTCGGACGCGCTCTCCAGTACGTCGACCGCGAGTTCCCTCCAGATCAGACGTCGCTCGCGAGCAGCACGAGCGAGTCTGAGATCGTCGGCTGGAAAGTGTCGACTGCGATCAACGTCGTCGCCGGGCTCTTCGACGGCGGCACGGATCCGGACGACGTGATGCTCGGCAAGCTCAACGACTCGTGGCTGCTCAGCGCGATCAGCATCATCGCAGCTTCCGGTGGCGTCGACGACGGCAAAGTGGACGCGCTCATCGATCGGATGTTCATCACGAAGCAGACGTCGCTCACAGGCGCGTACGCCGTGCGGATCTTCAAGAACTGCCAGTGGGAGACCGTGATCGTCGACGACTACTTCCCGGTGCTCGCCGACTCGTTCAAAACCACGCCGTGCGCTGGTGCCGCCTTCGCGCACAGCAAGGACTTTGAGGAGCTCTGGGTGCCGCTGCTCGAGAAGGCGTTCGCCAAGTACTACGGCGGCTACGCGTCCTTGGAGCGCGGCTACGTGCACCATGCGCTCAAGGATCTCACGGGCTACGACTCGGAGGAGATCTTCCTCGCGCAGGCGTCGCGCGGCAGCCTCAAGCGCACGCTCTGGAAGCAGCTACTGATCTACAAGGCAAACAAGTTCCTCATGGGTGCCGGTACGATCACGAGCGAGAACGCGGACACGGAGATCCTCGACACAGGGCTCGTCTTCGGCGCCTGCTACGTGGTCTACGACGTGCGCGAGATCGATGGCTACCAGCTGCTGCTGCTGCGCAACCCGCCAGGTGACCACGACGAGTGGAAGGGCGACTGGAGCGATCACTCGCACCTCTGGACGCGCAGGCTCAAGAAACTGCTCAAGTGGAACCCGGACAACGACGACAACACGTTCTGGATGAACTTTGACGACTTCTGCCACGCGTTCCGCAGCCTCTACGTCTGCCGGTACTACGACCCGGCCAAGTGGCCCATGCAGGCGCTCGACGGCGCGTGGCTCGGCGACACCGCATGCGGATTGCCGACGCGCCACAACCCGGACTGCGTGCTCGAGTGCAACCCGCAGTACACGCTCGCGATCCCCCGACCCACGGAGATCATCGTCACGGTCACGCAGGTGGACCCAAAGGGTCTCGCGCCGGTCGCAGTGCTCCCCATCGCGGTGTACATTGTCGCGCAGGGCAGCCACAAAGACCGCGCGAGTCGCGTGAAGCAGCTCACGCGCGCGAACGTCGTGGCGCACAGCGGTGAGCCCGTGCGGCAGCGCGAAGTCCAGGTGCACTGCGAGCTCGAGGCACGCACGTACACGGTGCTCGTCGTCGCGTACAAGAAGGCGATGGAGGGGCCGTTCAAGCTCAAGGTGCAGAGCAACTACCCCGTCGCGCTCGAGCAGCTCTGGCCCGCCGTGTGGAAGGATCCGTCCAAGACCACGATGGCCGAGAAGATGGCGGCGAAGGTGAAGGAGACGGTCGCCGAGTCCTCGGCGATGACCAAGATCCGCGAGAAGAAAAACGAGCTCGTGAGCAAGATTGCAGCCGGCGCGGCTGTGATGGACAACGCGCTGCGCGACGACGAGACGATCCTCAAGGCGGAGCTGGAGAAGCAGCAGCGCGAAGAAGCGGAGGCGGCCAGCTCGGCGGCGGCAGGCGGCGAGAAGAAGAAGAAGAGGAAGGACGACGCCGCGCCGAAGCAGCTCTGGATCGAGCAGTGGGACGAGAACGCGGGCAAGCCGTTCTACTTTAACAAGCAGACTGGGGTGTCGTCGTGGGAGAAGCCTGCAGACTTTTAGACACACACGAGAGAGCACACTTGCCAGCGACGAAGGTTGCCACGGGGAGCACGCGACTGGAGGGAATAGATAGAAGGATGGATGGGAAGGTCACTGCACAGATCAGGGATGGACACGTGTATTCATTCGTACCGGCACTTTCAGTTTTTAGATTTGTCGTTTTCGTGCCATTCGCCGTCCATCTTACGCAACACAAACACAATAACGCGCGCGTGGGGGCTTGATCAAAACACCTCGCTCTCTCACTCGCGTCTCCTCCCCCCCTTTCGAACTGCGTATTGCAGGTTGCAGGAAAGAGCTACCAAGACGGAAGAGCGGCAGTGGGGAGGGAAGCGGAGCTCGCTCGCCTCAGGCGTGAAGACTTACGCCTTCTCGACGCTCTTGCCGCTGGCCTTGGACCACTTGAGGAGCGCATCGAGCATCACCTCTTCGTCGGCGTCGCCCGTGACGAGGATCTGCTGCTTCTCGATGTCGCACTGGACGTCAGTCACGCCTGCGAGCACAGACAACAAAAGCAAGAATCCACATCGTCAGCCCCACTGCGACGCACAGCGACTCGCACGAGCGTCAAGAAACACACGCAGGGGGAGGGGGACACGCACCGTCGATCTTGTTGAGGATGCGCGTGCAGGCGCTCGAGCAGCCGTCGCACGTCATGCCGACCTTGAACTCCGTCACCTTTGGCATCGTGATGTGGTTTGTAGTTTCTTGCTGGTGCTGGTCGGCTTGCGCGCTGGCGTTCAAATTGCAGAGTGAGCGAGAGAGGCGAAGACGCAAACGTGGCATATGCTGGCGCACATTCGTGCGACCGCCGAGCAGAGAGAGACTGCGGAGGTCGCGCGAACCGAGATTCTCCTGCTGGACGCATGTTTTGCATATTCTGGACGAAGAGCATGATCTAGAGTTGCCGAAACGCAGAGACTCAGGCTGCTGAACGTCTCTGTACTTGCAAGTTCTGCGCACATGCATAACGAGCGCGATTGTCGACATGGCCTCGAATACAGTTCGTCGCCTTATCAACAATTGCGCCAGCTTCAACATCGAACAAGGAACGATTCGTCACGACACCACATTCCAAAAGAACCGCAGCACAACAGGGGAACGCTCAGCGCTATTTCATATTCATGCACGTGTCGGCAGGAATCGAGCCAGCATCGCGCGGCTCCGTGCGCAGGCGAATACAGGGGCACGAACACGCACAGTCGTCAAAGTAAGATAAAGAAGAGGAAGAAGCCAGACGCGCGCGTCGGACTCCGGCTGCTGCTTCTTGCGGGCGATGCTCGTTGGCGCGCGCGAACGACTCGCCTTCGGTGGATGCAGCTGGGTGCATTGCGCCTTCCGCGAGCAACTCGACAACCACGTGTGCGGCTGAAACGACAGCACGAGGGACGGCGCGCTGGCGAGGACTGTCTCACAGCCCGATTACGGACGCTTACCATCTACATCTCCGCCATCACTTCGTACACGCTCGCGCGCTTGAAGTCCTCATCGTTGTCCAGCTCCAGTCCGACGCTCACGCAGAACACCGAGTCGACGTCGTTGCCGCTGCCGCCCAAGAACTGGATCTCGTAGTTGCCCGACGGCGCGATCATCGGCAGGTTCACGTCCACCGTCAAGCCCGAGAACTTGCCCTGCTTCACCGGGCACTGGAAGCCGTGCACGTCGATGTGGCCGAGACCGAGTGGCAGCGGGACGTGGCTCTCGCCGCACAGCTTGCCGCTGTGGCCGAACACTTGCTGCCCGCCCAGCTTCACCAGCAGCTTGAAGCTCGCGCTGTCGAACGGCTGCTTCGAGTTGCCGCTGCCGCTGAACGTGATCGGCTTGCCGCGCTTCGGGTTCTGCGTAACCTTGAGGTCGTCAAACGTGATCAGCGCCTTGTCCTTGTCGCCGCACTGCGTGATCTTCGCGGACGAGAACACGTCGAACGACGGCTCCGAGCGAATAGACTTCTTCTCGATCTCAGCAGCCTTCGTCGTCGTCTCCGTCTTCTTCCCAGCCTCGTCCTCGCCCTTGATCCATGCCGCGAACGGGTAGCTCGGAGCCATCGCGATACCGCACTGACCCGCAGCGCCGTTCATGCCGCGCGCGAGGCGAATGTAGCCCTGCTCGCCCCATGAGCCGCCCCACGAGTTCTTCACCTTCCAAAACTTCTGCCCGTCCTCCTCGCCGTATCCGACAGCAAGCACGCCGTGGTCGAGCTGCGTGCCGCACGTCAGGTTGAACACGCCAGACTTGTAGAACTGGAACGCGCGCTGGTCAGCTTCGATCGCGACAGACACAGGCTGCTGCGTGACCGCGACCTGAAGCGCGTGCTCGTCGTTCGGGTTCACGTCCTGAAAGCCGGTCACCTTGACGATCTCTTTGCACGTGCGGCACGTCGACTGCTGCGCGTGGTACTCGTACTCCTCTTCAGAGCAGATACCTTCGTTGTCCTCGATCCAGGCGAACGCGTGGTCCATCAGACCGCCGTTGCAACCCATGTCGCCGTTGTTGTCGCAGTCGACCAGCTCCTGCTCGGACAAGTTTGGCAGCTTACCGTCCGAGACAAACGCAGCGCCTTCGACGGCACCGGTGGTCGAGAACGCCCAGCACGAGCCGCACTGGCCCTGGTTCTTCACAGGCGTCACGCCGCCCTTCTTCACCCAGTCGACCTCGTCCGGCACCTTCACGTTGCGGAGCACGTTCTCTTTCCGCTTCGCGAGGCGGCCTTCCAAGTACCCGGTGGGCATCTCGAAGCCGTTCATACGCGCCTTGAACTCGTCGTGCGACAAGTGCGAGAACTCGTTGTGCCCGAGCTTCACGCCCGTGTATTCGAACTCCTTGTTGTGCATCAGGATGTACAGGTCATTCGCGATGTAGTTCTCCAGACGCCGTGCGTACTCGAGCGCGTCGCGGATCGTCAGGTGGTGGTCGCTCATCCATTTCTCAAAGTCCGCCTCGTACTGGCGCGGCGACTTGGCTTGCGCGAGCGACGCGGCGCCGCAGAGCGCGAGTGCCAGCACGCTGAAGGTTCGGAAGGCACGCATCGCGGTACGCTGCTTGCTTTTGGAGGAGCGAGGGAGGGAAGGCGGCGACGGCGGCGTGGAGACGGCGAGCGCGCTGGGGCTTCTTCTGGACTTGCTGCTGCTGCTTGAGGCGCAAGATTGGAAGTGCGAGATTGAAGTTCTCCCTCCGATTTGGATCCGTTGTCCTTGCGCGAACGGCTGAGGAACACCCGCTAACCTTCGCTAACTTTCTAGAAGTTGAAGCGATACCCGGTGCTTTTGCTCGCATCAGGGCGTTAAAGGGTGTTGGAGGGTGTTGAGCGAGTTAATCCCAGCACAAAAGAAACAGAAGGAAAATTGTTCTCTCCAAGACGCACGCGACCATCATTCAAACCGAGAGAAAACGTGCGCCAAAGCAGCTCCTGATTGGCTAGTAGAGCGCTTATCAGCCAATCGGAGGCTGACAATTCAAAATGTCAGAAAGAGCTGCAACACTCAACAGCGCTTTGCGCTCGTTCAGACACCCCGCACCTGCGTCCGCACCTGCAATCGATGGGTGCTGCCGTTGAGATACAATGCGCCACACAGACTAGCCGCCTTCCTGAGCTTTCTCGATGCGACAGTTCGCGATCGGTTTCTATTCGCCTCGAAGTCCGGTGACTCATTTGTCCGCAGCGACTCGCGGCGCTCGTTTTCGGAATATGGGACTTCTATGCACTGATGTGGCCCCACGACTGATGTGGCCCCATGGGTGAGGATGGCGTATGGCGTCTTTCGGAGGGACAGTACAGCACTGTTTCTTATATAAGCTCTCGATTCTGATACACCTTTGTCAGCCGGATCGCTTATACTGTATTATAAAAAGGTATCCTGGCGTGTGTTTGTAAGGCAAACACCAATTAAAGCGTACACGCCGGATAAGAAGGTCCCTCGAAGCGCAAGTCCAAGTTGAACCTCGCGTTTCTTCTCACTGTCGTGCGGTTGAAAGCAACAGGCTTTTGCATCCATCGAGACACGCGCGGCAGCAGAGAGAAAGAAGCGATCGTCTGATTAGCTGCGCGCACAGTAACCGACCGCTCGCGCTGCACGCTTCCTCCTCTGCTGCTGCCAACCGAACCTCCCGGCTGTGCGCGCGCGTGTTGAAGGCACCACCGCAATGGACGACGCCCGCGCAAGTTCAACTGCCGCAGCGCTCCCGCTGATCGCTCGGTCGCTCTCCACGTCCTCGCTCGCGTCGCGGCGGACGCCTCCTTCTCTTTCTCCGCGCAAGCATGCGGCGGCAGTGCCTGCAGCGCAGCGGCGCCACTCAGGTCCAGGGCCAGCGACAGCGACGGCGACTGCGACGGCGCTGGGCGCGAGCCGCTGCAGCCGGTGCCTCTACGATTTCGCCCAGCACCAGCAGCGACAGGCGATGACGCTTCGAACAGTCAAGCGCGATGAGCTCCTCTGTTCGATCTGCTTCGACATCCTCTGCTTCCCAGTGACGCTTCCATGCGGGTGCGTGCAGTTTGCTACTTTGAGCTCGTTGCGCATCGCGAGTGCAGCTGCAATTCGTGTGTGTGCTCACTGTGAGGTTGGTCGTGTCGACAGGCACAATTTCGATCGCGGGTGCATCTTGGCGGCGTGGAGATACGACCAACCAGCGCCCGAGACGCAGCAGATAGCGCTCCGCACGAACCCGCCACGAGACAGTCCTGCTGTCGCGGCTGAGGACACTGCGAATGCAAACGAACCCGGCGGGGCAACCCAGCACCGAAGGAGGCTGCACTTGTGTCCGCTGTGCCGCCAAGAAGCCGGGATCTGCAACGTGAATGCGCTGCAGGTGAACCTGCTGCTGAAGGACTTGATTGCAGGTCTGTACCCACTCGAGACCGAGTGCGCCGCGACGCTCGAGAAGAAGCAGTGGGCGGCGCGCGTCGTGGCGCTCCCTCCAGCGCATCGAGGTGGCGGCGGTGCCGACTTCGCGGCTGGCAACACGAGAGCGCCGTACTCGTTCCGCGCAGTCTCGTCGTTCGCGTACGTGTGCGTCGCGTCGCTGACTGACCCACCGGGCTTCGTGCTCGCAGTGCTGCTGCTCATGGGGCTCATCGCCATCGCGTGCAACCCACAGCCGGTGTTTGCGAACAACGCGTCGGCGGCGACGCTCACCATTTTCGACGTGATGGAGCACGTGTTCAACGGCTTCTCGTTGCTGATCCGCGAGTTCTCGCTCACGCTGGACCAGCTCGAGCAGCTCAAGCCCTGGATCCACGCGTTCTCGTTCATTCTGTAGCCTGCGGGTCGGCGGCTCAAGCGTCGATCGATCTGCCGCTGTGACGAGAGCGCCACGTGCGCTTTCGCCAGCTTATCCATCGTCGTGTATTTAAATCCTGTGTGAGAAAGGTGCACGTCAGCACAGCACCAATAAAAAAGATAATTGCTTGGCAAGTCGCCTACGTCGTGGGTTTGGTGGTCGCAGAGCGCGACGGATGCATGGCGAAAGCAGGAAGGACGCCTGGAGAAGCACAGCCATGGACGCTGACGTGTCCTCCAACCCTTCCCATCTGCCCAGACAGCACGAGACGCCGCCACTTGCGGAAATGGATCCATGCCGATGATCTATAACGTTACGCTCCTCTCTCGTCACCTAGTATTTTCTCCGCTTCGTGCTGCGCTCGACCACCGCCGCCGCCTTGATCGCCTCGGCGTTGCGGCCCTTCCACTGGATGAAGTCGTTCGAGTCGCGCAGCCCCGCCTGGAAGAGCTTCTTCTCTTCCTCCGTCAGCTTGCGCGTGAACTCGGTCGTGTCTTCGTCCAGCGAGTTCATCGAGTTGTTGAGAATGTCGCGGTAGCGCTCGCCGCCGAACGACAGCCGCATGATCTCCTCGATCTCCTTCGCGTTCTCCTCGTCCACGAGCGGCACGAGGTGCTTGCCGACCTCGTAGAAGTACGCGGTGAAGTCGCGCAGGTTCACGGACGACGGCCCGGCCTTGATCATGCGCCGGAAGCGCTTCGTAAGGTAGTGCGGCACCTCGAGCGTCACGTCGCCGCGACCTGTGAGCGGCTCCGCGAGCCACAGCGGGAGCTCCACGACCGCGCCGCTCTTGAGGTCGTCGCCGACGCAGCTCGGGTCCAGATACGCGCAGTCGATCGCGTCCGTCAGGAACGTGCACTTGAGGCGCTCGTCGCCCGCGAGGATGTCGTTTACGTCGAAGTACCCGCCGCTCATGCTTGCGTCAGTTGCTCTGCTTGTGTTTCGAAGCAAATGGGAAATGTGCGCGCCAATGTGGTTCCTCAAACCAATTCAGGATCTATAATAGCGTTTGTATGGATCCTCCCAGATTTATGCTCAAAAGCTGTCCATAGTGAACCAAAGTCGATCGCAAAAGCTTGCTCATTTGCATTGAGAGCCAAAGCAGCGACAACGACGACGACGATAAGGACGACGACCCCTTCGCGATGCTCGTGACGTTCGTGATCGACACAAGCGCGTCCATGAACCAGAGCACGAGCTCGGGCATGACGCTGCTCGACTACGCCAAGTCGGCGGTCGAACGCTTCGTCAAGCGCGTGCGCGATCCGAGCCGCCGCTACCAGCACCATTTCATGCTCGTCTCGTGCGGCGGTGACACCGCGGCCGCGAACCAGCGCGCTGCCGCCGCTACCAGTAGCATCGGTAGTGGCTCGGAGACCGCGCCGCCGTGGAACGGACGCGTGCGCGTGGGCTGGGACCAGTCGACGAACAAAGACGCGTTCCTGAGCGAGCTCAAGAACCTGCGCGCGAACGACCTGAGCGACGTCGGCTCGGCGCTCAAGCAGGCGTTCGAACTCATGAATCAGATCCGGCTGCAGTTCAACTGGGACAACTACGCGCTCGGCCGCACGCCCTGGAACACGAACGTCGCGGTGTGCATCCTCATCACGGACGCCACGGTGCTCTCGATGGTGGACGGCATGGTGCAGGACACGCTCACGATCGCGCCGTCGAGCGCAGTCGGCGCAGAGCTCACAAACGAGCCCTATCGCTGGGATCAGGTGCATATGTGTTTGTGTGCGTGTGTTTTGCATGCATTGTTTGGAATGCGGGTAGGCGTGCTGACTGGATGTGCATGTGTGTCTGTGGCGAACCAGCGACTGTACACCATCGCGCTGAAGCTGTCTGCAACCATGAGCGGCGTGAAGAGCCAGTCGACGGTGCCGACGGACCTCATGGCGCTGAGCGAGGCCACGGGCGGGATGCTGTACTTGCCCACGTCCAAGCCCGCCGTCGAGCAAAGGTGAGGACACTTTAGCAGATCGCTTTCCACCTCTCGATGATGGCTCGCAGAGGCTGATAGCGATCTCCTGTGCTGCTCCTTTCTGCATTGCACTTGTCTGTAGCATCGACCAGATCATCTTAAAACTGAAAGCTGGCGCGGTCATCAAGCTCAAGTGGGACGCGGCAGAAAGCGACGGGGACGCCTCGACGACCCGCAACGTGATCAGCCCGATCCCGAGTGGCAAGGAGTACTGCTGGCCCGTGGCCGAGTCGTTCTGGCTCGACCGCAGCACCGTTTCGCTGCCTTCGCGCGACGCGCATCCCGTGCTGGTGTTTCGACGCACCGTGGAGACAGCGATCGAAGCAGCGACCAACCACATGCTACTGGACACGCTCAAGTTTCCCGCGGACAACTACATGCTCGAGACGACGCTGAGCCCCGCGCCGCCGCGCGGCCAGCGCTGGCTCGTGTACGTCCAAGGAAGCAAGGGTGACGGACGCCTGGGTATGCTGACTTGCCACTCGTCTGCTCTGCCTGTACTGTGAGCGGCATCTAACACTTGTGTGTCTGTCGTACATCTGCAGGCGACCCGATCGGGTTCTTGCGGACAGCGCCGTCGTCCGGCTCGACGGCGAGTGTCATGCTCGTTCTCCTGCCATACAATTTCCCTGCACTCTTCTCGCTGCTTGTCGAGGCTGCGCGCGTATACCAGGCGAGCGGTCAGAGCATCAACTCGGCCTCGGGATCGTGGATGTTCCAAGCAAAGGCGATGCCGTCGTCGTGGAGAGAGCTCTTCACGTCGTACGTCAGCGGGTGTCCGCTGTACTACTACGCACCGTTGAAGAAAGTGCTGCGCAAGTACAACTTGCACGACATGGTGCCCGACGTTCAGGACTCGGGTCGCAGCTACCAGGTAAACGGGCGACTTTTATCGCTGGACGCTGGGGCTCGAAATGCGTAGACTGATTCACCGCCGTGGTGTCTGATTGCTGCAGATCTCCAACTACCTCAATCGACTGCGCGACCAATCGATCGCGGAAAGCGAGAACAACAATAAGTTGTACGCGAGACCGAGTATCAGTGCTGGCGCCAGAAGTGGCGGCGTTCCTGACGCGTCTCCCTCTGCGTCCCCGCTTCCAAGCCGCGACAGTAGCAACGGCAACGATCTGTCGCTCGAAGCGGTCGCAAACATGTCGCTGCAGGACTTGCTGAAGGCGCACCAGAAGAGCAAGCGATCGTTTTTCGACAAGCCGTTCCGCAATGCGCTGCAGCTGCCACTTCCACGGATCTCCACGAGCAAAAGCGGTGAAGCCGCGTCGAGTATGCGGCTTGCTCCGAGCTTCCGAGCGTCTGAGGAGGACGAGAAGCATCGCCAGCCGATCGACGTGATGAGCGACTACGAGTCTCGACTGATCAAAAAAGAGGCTCTGCGAAACCCACTGGGCGACCCAGAGCCCGACGAAGACACTCCGGCGGGAATTCGACGACGCCAGCTCTGCTTCAATCTCGGAAACCCGTACAAGAAGAACGCGACGAAAGTAAGACTATTGCTGCAGAAAAGCCGAGTGGCTTGAGCTGATGCGGTGCGTCTAACCACTGTGCTGTGGGCTCTGCTCGTTGTTTAGCAACAGGTCAGCAATGTGTACCAAGGAGAAGCCGCAGACGAGGCTGCAGCCTTGGGCGGTCAATCTCCGAAGCGCCAGCGAACGAGAAAGCGCTCGTCGCAGCTGAAGCGCGAGAAGAAGCAGGCGAAGCGCTCGCACCGACCGCCGAGCTCGCCGTCGTTTTCGTCGTCGCCAGGATCGCCGTCCCGCTCTCCGAAGTCGCCGTCGAGCGGCTCGCCAGTGACGTCGTCTCCTGGAATGAGCGAAAGCGGTGAATCTATCGTGTCCGTCTCGACCGTCGGCTCGAACTACTCGGTGAAGGCGGAGACGGCGCAGATGCTTGGGATCCCGCTGCACGACGGCAACTTCGTCGAAGAGGGTCAGGACAAGAGCTTCGTGCGCTCCGTGTACGGCGTTCTCGTGGAGAACTGGGAGACGTGGAGTACGATCTTGCGTCTGATCAAGGCGCGCACCATCACCCAGCAGGTACTGCGTTTGGGATCTCGCGCATCAGCGAGCGACGTATTGACCGAACACTGCTTCTCACAATCGTTGTGTCTGTCCAGGAACAAGAGTTTATCATGAACGCGCTCCGGTCGATGCGCGGCGGCGACGTCGTCGTGCGAACGTACATCCAGCAAGCGATCCAGCACGCGAAGCAGTTCAAGAAGTCGACGCTGGTGGCACAAATGCAGCGGCTGCAGGGAGAATCCGCGCCGGAGGAGGCGAAGGCTGACGCGGAGTGTGCCGAGTACAGCAGTATGCTTGAGCAAGAGGCGACGAGCTAGCTCGCTCGATGGCTAATGATGACGATGTGTGCAAAATTCATGAGAGGAGTCGATTCGCAGCGAGGTTTGGCTGCAGTGGCGGCGACGTGGATCTGTGTGGGCGGTATGTGCATCTAACCATCCAGGAGTGCACAACGTGCCAGCAGTGGATAGCAAGCTCGTCGTCTTCGTAGGGCATGAAAGGTCGCGAAACGACGCGAGAAGGCAAAAGCGATCGAAACGACGCAGATGAAAACGCAGCCTCTCACCTGCAAAAGAGCAGCGCCATCTCACCGCACAGGACGCAGTCAGCTGACGCACTCGATCCAGCGTCACGCCACCCGGAGCGCTTCTTCCTCGTCGTCGAGTCAAGCTACCGAGGAGAGCCTGCTTGCCTGCCGCGCAAGTCAGACCGAATGAGCAAGCGCGCTGCAAAGAGCGTACGTTTGTATCACGCCTGTTTGCCGGGCACGGTTGCGTGCAGAGCCCCGACTGACTGCCATTGCTTCTGCTGTGTGTCTGTGTGCTAATTGATGCGCAGTCTACCAATGCTGCGTCGCTGAACTTTGTCCTGAATGAGCTCGACAAGTACGACGAGAGCGAATCCAGCAGCGTGGCTCCAGTGGGCGGTGCTGCTGGCGGCGGAAAGCACGCACCAGACTTGAAGATCCTGCGCAGCAGCAACGGCTCTTCAACGAGCGCGGTCACTACCAGATCCGGGAAGGTCGGAACTGCGCCTTCTGCTGCGAAGAGAGGCGTTCTGTCTGGGCCTGCAAGCCCGTTGAAGAAAGCAGCGAGCGGGAGCACTGGCGGCGTCTCCCTGGCAGCGTGGCTTGAGAGCCGTGTGCCACGAGACAGAGTCGGCTTTCCAGGAATCGAGCCGACGTACCTCGGCTCTGAAGCGAACCCGACGACTGCGAGCCTCTGCGCTACAGAGAGCTTCCTGCCGCTCTGGTGCTTCCTTGACGTCGAGCAGCAGGTCGCGAGTGCGCCTTGGGAGGGGCTCAAGCGCGGCCCGATCAAAGCTGTCGCACTGCCGATTGACGAAGCGACTGGAGCGCCTGGCAACTGGTCTGGATGCATGGTAATCGCTTTCGAGGCGCACTTGGATCGATACGTCGTGTCCTGGTCCGCGGGCAAGCGCGTCGGCTCACCGCTTGTGCATCGCAGCATGATCTGCTTTGAGCAAGACGACAGAGAGGAGTTTGTCGCGCAGCTACAGCAAGCCGTCGCGAGGAGAGACCACGCGGAAGCGCTGTTGCGGCAATCGCTCTACGTCGAGAGCATGCCGCTGAGCTTCGAGATCCAGCTGGACTCGAGCACAATCAGCAACATCCTGAGCTTGACGCTGTCGTCGGCATCCATCCCGCCGAACGCCGGCACGTCGTCGCTGCTGGAAGAGGTTAACAATGCGTACATGCACACGATGAACAAGCTCATTTTCGACACGAACGTAGACGACTTGGAGCTCGAGTTCCCGGATCTGAGGCTTCCACGACGAGAGCTGCCCCCGCCGCCGCCTCAGTGCGGGGTCGTCGCGATCGCGCGGTACGACTACAATCAGCGCTTTCTGAGCATCTCCAACGAGAAGTTCGTCAACCTGCACTTCGCTGTGAGTGCGCTGCTGGATGTGCGCAAGAGCTGCGTGGAAGTGGAGACCCAGCGCTTCCTCCTCGACCAGCAGCCGACGGAGATCAGCTTCGGAGACGTGCGGGCGACACCGAAGAGCATCACGCTCGGAGAGTTCAGCTCCATCCACGCGCAGATGAGCCATGCCGCGCTGCGATCGATGCGAGACAACTGGACACGACTGGCGGCGAAACGAATCCAGTTCCACTTTGGGCTGGCGCAGCACCCGTCGTACAACATCGCCGAATCGAATCGACTGAGGTATCTGGAGACGTCGACGCGGACGTTCCTCCAGCGCGTGAACTACATGGTGGAGGACACGCTGCGGTACTTGATCCAGCAGAACTTCACCGGCTACAAGAACCTCATCGAAGACATGGCAGGCTTCAACGTGGAGGTGCGAAGCCCAAGCGACGTGCGCGTCTCGCCTCTCCCGCTGCAGTACGGCGAGACAGCACCGTCGCTTGAAGCTACGGACGAGTCCCACTTCATCCCGACGCACCAGCCGATGTTCCGCCTCGAGCTGGTGATTTCGTTCGAGAAGAGGCTGCTGAACCAAGACGAAGTGGACAAGCGCGCGGCTGAGATCCGAGAGTGGTGCCTGGCGAACGCGCTGGATCGACAAGCGCAGTGCCCTCTTGAGCCGATCCCGATCGAGGAGGGCTACCGGTTCGAGTATGCGACAAGCCCAGCGGACTTCCAAGAAGCGATTGTCTCGCAGTTCGACGTCGCGTTGCAGCGTTTGCGATCGCTGGAGCTGGTCGAGCGGCTCGTAATGGACCGCATCTTCTGGCCGAACCAAGACTGCATCGCGTGTTTGGACACGAGCGCAGACATGGTTGCGGGACTCCGCCAGCATGTCAGTGACGCGATTGCACGCGCGACTAAGCCGCTGCTGGACTACCACGCGCAGTTCGACAGCTACATCCCGTTGCTCAACATGAACGTCGACGAGTACCTGAAGACAATCATCCGCGAGCAGCCTACTGAGTCGTCTTCGACTCCGCGCGAAGACGGCGGCGACGACAAAGAGCTGCCGCCGCTCGTCCCTCCTGTCGAGCTGAACGAGCTCCGGCGATTGCTGAACTACCATCGCGACCAAGAGGCAAAGATTCTGTCCACGATCCCGTCTCGAGCGGTGAATTTGGGGCTGTTCCTGATTGACTTGACGAACATCCGCTTCACTCTTGCTAAGAAGCACCACGACAGCTTCATCAAGCTCTTGGAGGCTCAGGTAACGTACTGCTTCCAGGTGGCAGCGCGGGTGATGGCCAAGTTTGAAGAGATCAACACAAACTTGGCGGCGACGCCGAAAGACATCGAGAGCCTCACGGCGCTGCAAGAGTACATCACGGGCATCCCAGCGCTGATCCAGCCGCTGCAGGACGAGATCACGCAGATGATGAAGGACAACGGACTCATCGACGAGTTTCACCACTATGTGAGCGACGAGCACCTGCGGCTGACGTGGAACGTGCAGGGCTGGCCGACGAAGATCACTGCCCAGAGCTCGCGCTTCAAATGGGCACTCGACGAGCGGAAGAGCAAGTTTGCGAAGCAGATGGAGTCGGAACAGGAGCGATTCGAGAAGACGCTGACAGCCCTCCTAGAGGAGATCGAGAGCTTCTCACGGTACGACAACCTGGCGTTTGTCGACGACGTCGCGCACCACGCGCTGACGGTGCAGAAGAAGCTGGAGCAGGCACAGCAGGACGCGATGGTCTTCAACAGTCGAGAGACACTGTTTGGGAAAGACGTGACGTCCTACGACGCGCTATCACTCGCGAAGAAGAACTTCGAGCCGTACAACCAGCTGTGGGCAACGTCGTACAACTGGATCCAGAGTCGGAAGAGCTGGATCCAGGGCAGCTTCACGGACATCAACGCCGAAGACGTCGAGAAGCTGGTCGAGACGTACAGCACCGCGATCCAAAAGGCGTTCAAGTTCTTTAGCAACAACGGCAACGAGGCGTGCACCAAGATCGCGGAGACTGTGAAGGAGCAGATCCTCGTCTTCAAGCCGTACGTGCCGCTGATCGTCGCGCTGCGCAATCCCGGGATGCGGCAGCGCCACTGGACGGAGCTGAGCAAGAACATCGGCTTTGAGCTCGAGATCGACGAGAGCTTCACGCTCACGAACATCTTCCAGCTGAACCTCCTCGATCGAATCGACGACATCGTGAAGATCGCAGAGGCGGCTGGGAAGGAGTACCAGGTGGAGCAGGCGCTGAGCGTCATGAAGGCAGCGTGGGAGAAGATCGACCTCCAGATCATCGCGTACCGCGAGACTGGAACGTACGTGATCAAAGGCGTGGACGAGATCCAGGTTGTTCTAGACGAGCACGTGACGATGACCCAGGCGATGATGTTCTCGACGTTCAAAGGGCCGTTTGAAGAGGAGATCACGGAGTGGAACGCGACGCTGCAGATGGTGTCCGAGGTGCTCGAGGAGTGGCTCGCAGTGCAGCGCAATTGGCTCTACCTGCAGCCGATCTTTGAGTCCCCGGACATCAACAAGCAGCTGCCAGCGGAAGGCAAGCGCTTCGCCTCGGTGGACAAAAACTGGCGTCAGACGCTCGCGGCAGCAAAGGCGAAGCCCAAGTGCGTCGAGTTCTGCAAGAACAGCAAGCTGCTGGAGAAGTTCCGCGAGTCCAACTACTTCCTCGAGATGGTGCAGAAAGGGCTGAGCGACTACCTCGAAGTAAAGCGCTCGTCGTTCGCGCGGTTTTATTTCCTGTCGAACGACGAACTGCTCTCGATCCTCTCCGAGTCGAAGGACGTGAAGCTGGTGCAGCCGCACTTGAAGAAGTGCTTCGAAGGCATCGTGCAGGTGACGTTCGAGGACGACCTGAACATCAGCGCGATGATTTCGGCCGAAGGCGAGAAAGTGCAGTTCGTCACGCAGGTGGACCCAAAGAACAAGAACGTGGAGCACTGGATGATGGAGGTCGAAAACATGATGAAGATCTCGATCCGCGACGCCATGGAGCGCGCGATCATCGACTACACGAAGATCGATCGCACGGTGTGGATCCAGAAATGGCCCGGCATGTGTGTGCTCAACGGCAGCCAGATGCACTGGACGCGCGAGATGGAGGAAGCCATGGACAACGAAGGCAAGGAAGGCGTGAGCAAGATGCTCGCGAGGCAGCTCGGACAGCTCGCCGACATGGTCACGCTCGTGCGCGGCAACCTGGACAAGATGTCGCGCATCACGTGCGGCGCGCTCACTGTCATCGACGTCCACGCGCGCGACGTGACGCGGAAGCTCGTGGCGCAGAACGTCGAGTCCAAGGGGGACTTCTTGTGGAGCTCGCAGCTCAAGTACTATTGGGACAAAGATCTATGGGTGCAGGCTGTGACGTCCAGGCGGCCGTACGGGTATGAGTATCTCGGCAACTCGTTTCGCTTGGTCATCACGCCGCTGACGGACAAGTGCTACCTGACGCTCATGGGAGCGCTGCAGATGATCCTCGGCGGCGCGCCTGCCGGTCCTGCGGGCACAGGGAAGACCGAGACGACGAAGGATCTCGCCAAGGCGCTGGCGAAGCAGTGCGTCGTGTTCAACTGCTCTGACGGTCTCGACTACATCGCGATGGGCAAGTTCTTCAAGGGACTCGCGTCCTGTGGTGCCTGGGCTTGCTTCGACGAGTTCAACCGCATCGACATCGAAGTGCTATCGGTGGTCGGGCAGCAGGTCGTGACGCTCCAGCTCGGCATTCGCCGCGGAGACACGCGCATCGTGTTTGAAGGCTCGGACATCCGTTTGAGCGACCAGTTTGGCGTGTTCATCACGATGAACCCGGGTTACGCAGGTCGCAGCGAGCTCCCTGACTCGCTCGCTGCACTCTTCCGGCCAGTGGCGATGATGGTGCCGGACTACGCGCTCATCGGCGAGATCATGTTCTTCGCGTACGGCTTCTCGGACGCGCGAGCGCTTGGTGCGAAGATGGTGACGACGTTCAAGCTGTGCTCAGAGCAGCTGTCGTCCCAGTTCCACTACGACTACGGCATGCGCGCCGTCAAGACTGTGATCACAGCCGCGGGAAACCTGAAGCGCGACGACCCGGACATGGACGAAGACGTGCTGCTGCTACGCGCGCTGCAGGACGTGAACCTGCCAAAGTTCTTGGCGCACGACATCCCGCTGTTTAATGGCATCATCAGCGACCTGTTCCCCGGCAAGTGCCGTCCAAACCTGGATCTTGGGGCGTTGATCAGCGTAATCAAGCTGAAGACCCACAAGCAGAACCTGCAGCCCGTGCCGTACTTCCTCACAAAGTGCATCCAGCTGTACGAGACGATCGTCGTGCGTCACGGGCTCATGGTCGTCGGCGCCACAGGCGGCGGCAAGTCGTGCAACATCAGCGTGCTTGCAGACGCGCTGACGGAGCTCAAGCAGCGCAACGAAGTCGGCTTTGCGTTCGAGAAAGTGATCAAGTACCAGCTCAATCCAAAGTCCATCACGATGGGACAGCTCTATGGCGAGTTCGACCCCAACACGCATGAGTGGCAGGACGGCATCCTCTCGACACTGTATCGAGCTGCTGCAAGCGACACCAAGCCGGATCGCAAGTGGGTGATCTTCGACGGACCGGTCGACGCGATCTGGATCGAGAACATGAACACTGTGCTGGACGACAACAAGAAGCTGTGTCTGAACAGCGGCGAGATGCTGCAGATGTCCAACCAGATGACGATGATGTTCGAAGTCGAAGACTTGTCGGTCGCGTCGCCCGCGACTGTGAGTCGAACCGGCATGGTGTACATGGAGCCGAGCACGCTGGGACTCGCACCGCTGGTGGACTCGTGGCTGGAGCTGCTGCCCAAATCGGTCTTGCCGTACGCGCATATCTTCCTGCGCCTCTTTGACGTCTACCTGTACGCGTCGGTGTCGTTCATGCGGTCGTTCCTGAGCGAGCTGGTACCGACGATGGACAACAACCTCGCGCAGTCTCTCATGAGCATCCTGGACTGCTACCTCGATGTCTACCGTGAGAAGCCCGACGGCAGCGGCGACGCTCAGCAGCCGAGTGCACAGTTCAAAGTGGACGTCGAGCCGCTCTTCATCTTCGCGCTCGTGTGGTCAGTCGGCGCGACGACGAACGACGCCGGGCGAGTCAAGTTCGACAGCTTCTTGCGCGCCGAGATGCTTGCGAACAACTGCCACCCGATGATGCCGCACGTGGGTCTCGTCTACGACTACTGCTACTCGCTCAAGGACCACAAGTGGGTGCCGTGGATGGAGACCATTTCGCCGTACAAGATCCCGCCGAACACGTCGTTCGCAGACATCGTCGTGCCCACTGCAGACTCGGTGCGCAACACGTTCCTCCTCGACTCGCTCATGAAGACTGGCAAGCACGTGCTCATGGTGGGCGACACGGGTACGGGCAAGACGGTCAACATCACGCGCTACCTCATGTCGCTGCCTGCCGATGTGATCATTCCGATCCCGATCTCGTTCTCGGCGCAGACGTCGGCGAACCAGACCCAGGATCTGCTGGACTCTAAGATGGAGAAGCGGCGGAAAGGCGTGTACGGCCCGCCCGCTGGGAAGAAGTACATCATCTACGTGGACGACCTGAACATGCCCAAGCGCGAGAAGTACTTTGCGCAGCCGCCTCTAGAGCTCATCCGTCAGTGGTTCGACCAGGGTGGCTGGTACGACCGCAAGCTGCTCGTGTTCCGCACGATCATCGACGTTCTGTTTGTCGCGTCGATGGGACCTCCTGGAGGCGGTCGCAACCCGATCACGCCGCGCATCGTGCGCCATTTCAACGTGATCGGCTACGCGGAGCTCGGCGACGACAGCAAGAAGATGATCTTCAGCACGATCCTGAGCAACTTCTTGAACTCGTTCTCCAGCGACGTCGCTCGCCTCACCGACAGCATCGTGAACGCGTCGATCAAGGTCTACAGCACGATCTGCAGCGAGCTGCTGCCGACGCCGGCCAAGTCGCACTACACGTTCAACCTGCGCGACTTGGCGAAAGTGTTCCAGGGCGTGCTCATGGGCGACAACCGCCGCATCACCGAGCAGGACGGGATGATCCGGCTGTGGATCCACGAGTGCAAGCGCGTGTTCGAGGACCGCATGATCTCGCACCAGGACCACGAGTGGTTCTTGCAGCTCATGCGCAAGTCGGTGGCCGAGTTCTTTGGGACGGACTACAGCAAAGTCGTGAAGAACGAGTACTTGCTCTACGGCGACTTCCTCGTGCTTGGCGCAGACCCAAAGGTCTACGAAGAAGTGGTGGAAGTGGACAAAGTGCTCGGCATCATCGAGGACTACTTGCTGGACTACAACGCCGAGAGTAAGACGCCGATGGCACTCGTGCTCTTCATGGACGCCGTCGAGCACGTGTCCCGCATCTCGCGCATCATTCGACAGCCGATGGGCAACGCGCTTCTCCTTGGCGTCGGTGGCAGTGGACGGCAGAGTCTGACGAAGCTCGCGACGTACATGGCTGGATACAAGTGCTTCCAGGTCGAGATTGTGAAAGGCTACGGGATGGTCGAGTGGCGGGACGACGTGAAGAAGTGCCTGCTGCTCGCTGGCGTGAAGGACACGCCGGTCGTGTTCCTTTTCTCCGACGTCCAGGTGGTGAACGAGACGATGCTCGAAGACCTCAACGGCGTGCTCAACTCGGGCAACGTCCCGAATCTGTACGGAGCAGAGGACATGGACCAGATCATCACGTCGTGCCGGATCGACTGCCAGAAGAAACAGATCCCGCCAACCAAGACGAACATCTTCCAGCAGTTTATCATGCGCGTGCGCCGCAACATCCACTTGGTGATCTGCATGAGTCCCATCGGCGCGCTCTTCCGCGACCGGCTGCGCATGTTCCCGTCGCTCGTCAACTGCTCGACGATCGACTGGTTCAGCGAGTGGCCGGCCGAGGCGCTCAACTCGGTCGCCACCGCGATCCTCAGCAGCGGGAACCTGAATCTCGGCAACAGCCTGCCTGCGCTCGTCGAGTCGTTCAAGATCGTCCACCAGAGCGTCGAGACAAAGTCTAAGGGCTTCTACGACACTCTGCGGCGCTACTTCTACGTCACGCCGACGAGCTACCTCGAACTCCTGTCGACTTTCAAAGCTGTGCTCGTGTCGAAGCGCGAAGAGGTGAACACCATGAAGAGCCGCCTGCAGAACGGCGTGGACAAGCTGAAGGAGACCAAGGTTCTCGTCGCGACGATGCAGACGGAGCTCGTGGAGCTGCAGCCAGTGCTCGCAGCGACGCAGATCGAAGTGGAGCAGATGATGGTTCAGATCGCGAAGGACAGTGCCGAGGCAGACGTGACAAAAGCTACAGTCGAGAAAGAGGAGGCAGGCGCGACCGTGAAGGCGAACGCGACGCAAGAAATCGCCGCATCAGCACAGCGCGACTTGGACGCAGCTCTCCCGGCTCTTGACGCGGCGCTCGAGTGCCTCAACAAGCTCAAGAAAGCCGACATCGACGAAGTGAAGGCGCTGAAGACGCCGCCGTCCGGCGTGAAGCTCACGATGGAGGTCGTGTGCATCCTCTTTGGGCAGAAACCAGTGACCAAGCCGGACCCGGATCGCCCCGGCAAGAAGATTAACGACTACTGGGAAGTAGCACAGAAAGTCGTGCTCTCGAACGCGAACAAGTTCATGGAGAGTCTGCTGACGTTCGACAAGGACAACATCCCGGACGCGATCATCACCAAGGTGGCGCCATACATGGAGGACCCGAACTTCACGCCCGAGCAGATCGAGAAGTCGTCGAAGGCGTGCACTGCGATCTGCATGTGGTCCTGTGCGATGTACACGTACCACTTCGTTGCGAAAGCCGTGGAGCCGAAGAAGAAAGCGCTCGCAGAGGCGCAGCAGGAGCTCGACACGACGCTCGCAGTGCTCAAGAGCGCGCAGGACAACCTGCAGCAAGTGAGTGACCGCCTCGCGGAGCTCGAGCGGTCGTACCAAGGCGCGATCGCAAAGAAAGAGGAGCTCGCTGCCAAAGTGATCCAGTGCCAAGTGCAGCTACAGAACGCCGAGAAGCTCATCGGCGGACTCGGTGGCGAAGAAGCGCGGTGGAAGGACACAGTCGCGCAGCTGGAGCTCGACTATGCGAACCTCACAGGCGACGTGCTCGTCTCGGCTGGGACGATCAGTTACTTGGGTGCGTTCACAGCTGAGTTTCGCGAGTCACTGGTGTCTTCGTGGCATGAAGCCTTGGTGCAATACCAGGTGCCTCACTCGCCAGGCTGTGACATCATCCGCACTTTGCAGGACCCGGTGAAGCTGCGTGCGTGGCAGATCGCAGGGCTTCCGACCGACACGGTGTCGACGCAAAACGGCATCATCATCTCACGAGCGCGTCGGTGGCCGCTCCTGATTGACCCGCAGGGCCAAGCGAACCGATTTATCAAAAACCTCGGCAAAGACAAGCAGCTGTGCGACAACGGCATGGACGTCGTGAAGCAGTCGGACCGCAACTTCCTCCGGTCGCTCGAGAACGGCATTCGGTTCGGCAAGTGGGTGCTGCTGGAGAATGTCGGTGAAGAGCTCGACGCGGCGCTCGAGCCCGTGCTCCTGCAGCAAAAGTTCAAGCAGGGTGGGCAGGACATGATTCGTCTGGGCGAGAACATCATCCCGTACAACGACAGCTTCCGGTTCTACATGACTACCAAGCTCGCGAACCCGCACTACGCGCCGGAGGTGTGCGTGAAAGTGAGCTTGCTCAACTTCACGATCACGATGAAAGGGCTCGAGGAGCAGCTGCTCGGCGTCGTGGTGCTCAAGGAGATGCCCGACCTGGCAGCGAAGAAGAACGAGCTCATGATTTCGAACGCTGAGGGGAAAAAGCAGCTCTACGAGATCGAGAACCAGATCCTGTACCTGCTCTCGCACTCCGAGGGCAACATCCTGGACGACACGAACCTGATCGAGACGCTCGCGTCGGCGAAGCAGACGTCAGCGGTCGTGATGGCGAAGATGAAGGAGGCCGAGGAGACGGAGAAAGAGATTGATGCGCGCAGCGACGGGTACCGCCCCGTCGCCTATCGCGCCGCGCTCCTATTCTTCTGCATCGCAGACCTCTCGCTCGTGGACCCGATGTACCAGTACTCGCTCACGTGGTTCACAGGGCTCTTTGTGCGCGGCATTCAGTCGGCCAAGCTCGCGCCTGTGCTCGAGCAGCGCCTGAAGAACCTGAACGACTACTTCACGTACTCTGTCTACAAGAATGTCTGTCGCTCGCTGTTCGAGAAGCACAAGCTGCTCTTCTCGTTCCTGCTCACGATCAAGATCATGCAAGGCAACGACGAGATCGATGCTGGCGAGTGGCGCTTCCTCATCTCAGGCATGGCGGACGGCGTCCCCGTCCAAGCCGAGAACCCGGCGTCTAGCTGGCTCGAAGCGTATGCGTGGAACGAGATTTGCTGCCTGTCGACGTTCCCCGCGTTCTCAATCCTCGCGGGCGAGTTTGCTGAGCACGTGGCGGAGTTCCGCAGCATCTTCGACTCGACCGAGCCGCAGAACCAGCCGATCCCCGGGAGGTTGGAGTCCACGCTGGACACTTTCCAACGACTCTGCATCCTCCGCGTGCTTCGACCAGACAAGATGATGCCTGGTATGCAGAACCTCGTGTGCGCCAAGCTCGGGAAGGAGTTCATTGAGCCGCCCCCGTTCGATTTGAGCAACACGTTCGAAGACGCGACGCCGATCACGCCGCTGATCTTCGTGCTGTCGCAGGGCTCGGACCCCGCGAAGGATCTCATCACATTCGCGGCGAGCACAGGCATGGACAGCAAGCTCAATTCGATCGCGCTCGGACAGGGTCAGGGCCAGATCGCTGCGCGCATGATCGAGAGCGCCACGGGCAAAGGCGAGTGGGTGCTGCTCCAGAACTGCCACTTGGCGCTGAGCTGGATGACGGAGCTCGAGCGCATCTGCGAGGAGCTCGACCCTGCAAAGCTGCACCCGGACTTTCGCTTGTGGCTGACGAGTATGCCAACTGCAGCCTTCCCCGCGTCTGTGCTCCAGGACGGCGTGAAGATGACGAAAGAAGCGCCGAAAGGGCTGCGCGCCAACCTGAAGAACACGTACTACAAACTCAACGACGAGAAGCTCGGCGTGACGAGGAAGCCCGAGGTGTTCCGCAAGCTGCTCTTCGGGCTGTGTTTCTACCACGCCGTCGTGTGCGAGCGCAAGCGCTTCGGCGCGCTCGGGTGGAACATCCCGTACCAGTTCAACGAGACGGACCTGGACATCAGCGTGGCGCAGCTCGAGATGTTCCTCAACACGTACGACCACATCCCGTTCGACGTGCTGCAGGTGATGACGTCGACGATCAACTACGGCGGCCGCATCACGGACGACAAGGACATGCGCACGTCGGACGTGATTCTCATGACATTCTTCAAGGACGCGATCCTGCAGGACGGCTACCGCTTCTCCAGAAGCGGCGTGTACTACTCGCTCACGTGCGACCGCGACAACCCGTACCAGAGCTACGTCAACTACATCAACTCGCTGCCGATCAACCCGGAGCCCGAGGTCTTCGGCATGCACGAGAACGCCGACATCACGTGCGCGCAGTCCGAGACGTACGAGGTGTTCGACATCATCCTGTCGCTGCAGCCGCGCGTGAGCGCCGGCGCGGGCAAGTCGCGCGAAGAAATCATCGCGGACGCGGCCAGATCGATCGAGTCCAAGCTGCCGGCACCATTCGACCTGGAGCATGTGCAGGCGGCGTACCCGGTCTCGTACTCCGAGTCGATGAACACGGTCTTGGCGCAGGAGGTCGAGCGCTTCAACAAGCTACTCGGCGTCATGGCGACGACTCTGAAGCTCGTGCAGAAGGGGCTGAAAGGGCTGATCGTCATGTCGGCCGAGCTCGAAGCCATGGGCAACTCGCTGTACGACCAGAAAGTGCCGACGATCTGGGAAGGCAAGGCGTACCCGTCGCTCAAGCCGCTAGGGCCGTGGGTGAAGGATCTGCTCGACCGACTCGAGTTCGTGGCCAAGTGGATCGCGGACGGCATCCCGGCGGTGTTCTGGATGTCGGGCTTCTTCTTTCCGCAGGGTTTCATGACAGGCACGATCCAGAACCACGCGCGCAGGTACAAGCTGCCGATCGACTCGCTCTCGTTCCAGTTCATCATGCTCACGCAGGACGTGCACGAGCTCGTGAAGCGACCGACCGACGGCTGCTACACGTACGGGCTCTTCATCGAAGGCGCGCGCTGGAATAAGGAGACACTGGCGCTGGACGACCCGCTGCCGCGCGAGCTCTTCGCCAAGATGCCCGTGATCCACCTGTACCCGCAGCCGAACCGCGAGCCGCCGACCGAGGGGATCTACCGCTGCCCGGTGTACAAAATCCTCACGCGCACGGGCACGCTGTCCACCACGGGCCACTCGACGAACTTCGTCATGTGGATCGAGATCCCGTCGCGCAACAAGGTCATCTGGCGCAACTCGCTCGTCTCGGAGACGAACGCGCAGGTGCTCTTCTGCGACCAGGAGGACTGGATCAAGGCTGGTGTCGCCTGCTTTTGCTCGCTGCGCTACTAGCGTCCGTCTCCAAGCCCGTGCCGTGAAGGAGGGGTACGGAACTGTAGAATGCATGGTGCATGCGAATTGTACAAACAGACATTGCTCGGTGCGCTGCTTCACGCTTCGAAGTGAGGTAGTACTGACAAAGCGTTGCTGCATACTGAGGCTTCTCGCTCTGTGCCACGGACGATTCCAGGCGATGTGTGTGCGCCTGCTTGCCCTCTTGGTGGCACACAAGTGTATCAGATCGTTGCTCTCACAACAGAGATTTGTGGCGGCCGCCATTCGGGAGATCTCGGGGAGGCTTCCACTGGGCGAGCAGCTTCTCGAGACGCAGCTTCGTGATCTTGGACTGCTCCGCGGCGGCCACCGCCAGCTCTTCCTCTGCGCTGTTGCCGATGCGCGACTCGAGGATCGCGAGCATCTCGTCGGCCGACTTGCCCGTCGCACAGACGATGTAGATGTACCTGCAATAGGCGAGTGCGCCTGTCAGAGCAGCTCGCTCGCGTTCGCAACATGGACAATGGAAAATGCATCACGCACCCGAACGTGTCAAAGTATTGATTGTTGAGCTCCTCCAGGCGATCCAGCACTGCGTCCGCCGCGTTTTTCGTCGCCTGCAGCGTCACTGTAGCTGTCAGCACCATCGCATCACGGACGCACAGAAAAATCAAGGCTGCCGGCTTACCTTTTGCTCCTGCGCCTCCCACTCCTTGATCGGCTGCTTGGCGCGTCCAATCTGCATGGCACCACCGCATTCCGCACACACAGTTGCAGTGAGCTCTTCGCATCAGTAGACGATAGCGAAGCCAATCTGCGCTGCAATCTTACCCGCGGGTGGGCGGCAAAGGCCTCGAGCCAGTCGTCGCGCGTCATGGAACGCTCCGCCTCGTCTGAGGCTCTGCAGAGCGCGTCCAAGTCGCTGAGCGGGAACAGCCGCAGCAGGCTGCGCACCCACTGGCGCGATCCGCAGCAGTAGAGCAGGCTCCGGAAGAGCGCCGAGTCCGGCTGCTGCGCGTCGGTGGCCGCGGCCGCGCGGTTGAGCTCGTCGAGCGCCATGGTCTCGTGCGCGATCAATCAGTCTGCGTCGGGATGGATTGGAGTGAATGCGAATGCGCATCGAGCTGAATGCGAATGCATGAGAGAGGGACATGCGCCTGTTTTACAAACCTGATAGATAAACAAGAAGGACAAAGGACCTATTTCAGCTGCTGATCTTCTCGCCATATAAAAAATGCATCAATCCGTTTTGAATCCGCCAGACGACGATGGCGCCGACGGTGATCGACCTCACGCCGGACGACAGCGATGGCGAGCGCCCGTCACCCGTCGCGGCGTCTGCGACGGCGGCGCCGTACTGCCAGACGGTCGAGGTGCTCGTGCCACTCTTCGTGGAGCTGCCGCTGCGCCGCGACGCGCGCGAGATCGCGGTCTTCCCCGTGACGTTCCAGCGCACCGAGGCAGACTGGATCAAGCTCGTCTTCCCGCACGTGTCGGCCAGTCCGGCGTTGCTGCCGCTCGAGAAGGAGCTCGTGTGCGCCAACAGTTCGACTGACGGGTGCCGCAACTGCCGTTTCGCGCAGCTGCTGCGCGGCTTGCTCGTGCTCATCGACAGGCGCGTGCTCCTCGTCGACGCCAAGTACGTCGTGAGCTTCCCGCGTCAGCAGCGCGTCGAGGCCGACAGCGTGAGTGGCAGCAGCAGCAGCAGTGCTGATAGCGCTAGACGAGCGTCGAGTTCGTCGAGCTCTTCGTCTTCGCAGACAGAGCCCGTCGCGACGATCCAGCTGTTTGTGCAGCTGAACGACCACGCGCCAACGTCCGTGAACCTGCAGGAGTTCGAGTTCGTGATCAGCCACCTGCAGCCGGCGATCCTGTCTGTCGTCGGGTACACGCGTGTGAAGGCGGACGAGGCACTGGAGGACGCGATCAAGAAAGCTCGAGAGAGCACGTGCCACGTCGTCGGCTGCAACCTGCACCAGCGCGATAGGACGCTCCCCGGTGTCTCCTCCAAGACGCTCTACCTCAGCGACGTGTTCCGCACGCTCACGTCGCCGACGGACATCGACCAGATGGAGATCCGCGAAGACCGCACGTACGTCGAGCGCATGAAGCGGCAGAAGCGCGAGGTGATCGTCACGGACCTGCCGATCACCGCACTGCAGACGCTCGTGTGCATGATGAATGCGCGCGACCTCGCGTCGCTCAGCGGCGTCTGCTCGCTCTTCCAGAACTTGGCGTACGAGGTCGTGCCGGGGCTCAACCTCGTGCTGTACCGCCACCAGCGGAAAGCGCTCAAGTTCCTGCTCTACCGCGAGGCGCCGCCGTCGACGCACAAGCTGGCACTGCCGCACCCGTTCATCTTCCCGCCGCTGCATCGGCCGAACGCGCCGATCTCGATCGACTTGGTGGATCGGAAGATCATCGACCAGCCGACTCCAGCCACGCTCGACTGTCGAGGAGGTCTCTTCTGCGACGAGCCAGGACTGGGCAAGACGATCACGATGCTCGCGTTGCTGCTGCGGACCAAGGGTCAGCGGGTCAAGTCCGCTCCGGATACCGACGTCAGCTCGAGCCGCGGCGAGCCGCTGGGACGACTGCGGTCGGCGAAAACGCGAGGTCGCACGGTGCAGCCGAGCCAGCTCACCAGCTCCGCGGCGACGCTCATCATCGTGCCCGACCCGCTTGTCGAGCACTGGAGGTACCAGATCGAGACCCACGTGGAGCCCGGAGCGTTGAACGTGTTCATCGACGGTGACTGCAGCAAGACGTTGCCGTCGAGTGCCGTGCTCGCGACCTACGACGTTGTGATCACGTCGTTCTTGCGCTTGGCGCAAGAGTGGAAGACGAACCGGCCGATGTCTGCTCTCGAAGAGCGCGCGCCAGACCGGTACGGCTTTGAAGGTCCTGCGCGGTACGTGGATGGCGAAATTCGCGGCGAGCTCTCGTCGCTGCTGCGTGTGCACTGGGTGCGCATCGTCGTTGACGAAGGGCACAAGTTGGGCGGTACAGCTGAGACGACGCAGATGCGGATGGCGCGGATCTTCTGCGCGGAGCGGCGCTGGGTCATGACCGGCACGCCGACGCCAAACACGATGCAGTCTGCGGATCTCCGCCACATGCACGGGCTCTTGGTGTTCCTCAAAGACGTTCCGTACGGCCACCCAGACGGCAAGGCGTGGCTCAAGGCGATCGCGAAGCCTTTCGAGAGGCACGACGCGATCGCGTTTCTGCGCTTGCAGCACTTGCTCAGCCGGATCATGATGCGGCACACGAAGGCGTCGGTGCGCGAGATCATCCCCGACCCGATCCGGCAAACCGTGTTCATCGATCCGACCCCGACGGAGTACGATGCGTACAACGCTGTCGCCGGGATCGTGCGCGCGAACCTCGTTGCTACGAACCACGACCCAAAGTACCCAGGTCGGCTGCACTGGGATAGCCTGCTCAACCCGATGAACCGCAAGTACGCGGTGCAGGTGGTGAGGAATCTGCGAATCGCGAGCTGTGGGGGCCAGAAGATGAACATCTTGCTCCCGCCGGCAGCGCGTGTCGAGGCGATCAACTACGCGAACGAGTCTGGGATCCAGGATGAGAAGCTCACCGCGCTGATCGAGTACATGCATCGCGTGCAAGAGGTGGGAGAGAGCAGCACGTGTGAGAACTGCAAGAGGGACTTCAAGCTGCTGATGCTCGTGCCGTGCGGGCATCTTTGCTGCGCAGACTGCGTTGGGGATCAGATCGAGAGCGTGGGGCCAATCTGCTCGATCTGCCACGCCGCGTACGATATCGAGGTGTTCCAGACGCTGCAGCCGGGCTTTGAGTTCGCCGTCAACGGAGGCGAAGCCATGCAAGATCTCACTGTTCGTGGAGCCGGAGCTCGAGGGCGTGAACGACAGCGAGAGCTTGAGCGCAGGCAGAATCTGCATGCATGGCAGGAGCGGCAGCGAAGCGGCGAGGCGCTCGTCCCGAACCCTCGCATTGCGATCAACTATCTTCGAGACTTCGATATCATCGACGCCAGCAAGGCACTGTACGCTGTTGCTCGGATCAAAGAGCTGAAGAAAGAGTATGCGCGCAACTACGCGGACGCCGGTGCGTCGCATCGGTCGCGGAACGTGTCGAGACACGTCAAAGCGATCGTGTTTTCGCAGTTCAAGGACCACATCTGGGAAGTCAAAGTCGCGTTTGCACAGCAGGGGATCCCGACTGCAGACTTTATCACTGGCGTGAAGCCCGAAGTCCGCATGGAGTACCTCGCCAAGTTCCGCAAAGATCCGTCCGTGAATGTGCTGCTGCTGAGCGAGATGGGGTCGCACGGCTTGGACCTGTCGTTCGTCACGCACATCTTCTTGCTGGAAGAGATTTGGGACAAGTCGCTGGAGAAGCAGGTGGTGAGTCGCGCGCATCGCATGGGAGCTCGCCAAGCGGTAGTCGTGGAGCAAATCGTGATGCGCGATACCATCGAGGGTCTCCTGCTGCGCATGAACGAGCAGATTCTGAAGCGACAGGAGCGTCGGCTGAAAGCCGCCGAAGCAGAGGAGCAGTTGCTGATGTACAGAAATGAGGAGCAGGACCACCAGCAGCAGCAGCAGCAGCAGACTCGGACGAGCAACCTCGAGGGGATGTTCCAGACGCACAAGAAACACAAGAAACACCACAAGGCGAAGGCGTTCACGCATGCGGCGATAGCTCCTGCGGTCAAGGACACGAACGAAAACAAAGAGTCGCGGCTGCAGCAGCAACTGTACTACGTGCTCCAGAACCTCCGTCTGCTTGGCACGGAAGTCGTGGCCGAACCTGGGCACGTCCGATTCGCCGTCGAGGATGAGCACGGGAACATTCTGCGCACAGGGTCGCATCGGATGGCAGCGTACAAGGCGAGTTCAGGGGAGCTGGTGATGATGCCTCCGGTGTCAGCGGCTGGAGAGCGCTCTGCAGCTAGCGCGTCCGCGAGCTCGGTGACTGCATTGGCGAGCAGAACGGCTAGATCAAGCAGCACGTCGACTACAACAACGACGACGGTGAAGTCTGAGCGTCCTGCTGCGAGTGTCACTTCAACGCTGACTGTCGCAACTCGCCCACCTGCACCTGCGCCTGCTCGTCACGCTGTTGCTGCACCTGTGCGCCAAGCCGCTCGTGCTGCTCCTGCTCCGGCAGCGGCTAAAAAGCCCAAGCGGAAGCGAGGCACCGTTAGCTTCCACACGACAGCTCCCACCGGCGTAAAGACTGAAGTTGCTGTGAGCAGCGATCCGCCCACGACCTCAAGAGTTCGCGAGCAGCTGAGTGCCGCGGCTGGCTCGACGGCAAGTGCGAAAGCTAAGCCTGCTTCGCGCCGAAGCATTCTGGAAGGAGCAAGTCTGAAATCGAAGCCTTCCCAGAGTAGCAGTGACGGTGCTGCGCCTTCCAGACCCGTGAAAGCCGAGCCTGGCCAAAATCGAGCTCAAAGCACTCCCCGACCCGAGACACGAAAGCGGACGAGCAGCGAAGAGTCAGCTGCCGCTGTCAAAACCGAGACGACAACCCCGACGAGATCAGCTACTGCTGTGACGCCGATCACTGTGTCGCCCTATCGCGGTAGCGCCATGGACCCGATCCAATTGAGTGACGACGACGACGACATGTCCGACGGCAGCGTGCACGTGATTTGCTCAGACGATGAAGCGAGCAGCGCTCCTGGTGTACCATCGCTGGAGTTCGAAGCCACACCAGCAGCAGCGCAAGCGCCAGGATCGTCTCAAAAGCGTCCGATCCGCCGCGTCAAGTTCTCCATCATCGATGACGACGATGGCAGCAGCGAGACAGAGAGCGACGTCGTTCCGAGCGACGCGGGCAGTGACTGAAAGCGAAGAGCAGGCACTTTTTTACATCCTACTAGTCACGATGAACTGTCGAATGAAAGGTGGTGTTGATGCCCAGGACATGCGGGATCCACACGATATTGACGACACACGATAGCGGGGAGGAGGAATGGCGCTGCTGTCCACGACCAGGTGGTCCACGCGAGTCCCATGAATCCTCAGCTCCAGATCGCGACCTCTTGCGTCGAGTGATCCGCCTGCTGGCTCGCCTCCTGGATGAGCGCGAAGAAGCTGTCGCGCGAGTGCTCGCTCGCCTTCTTGTCCGTGCGCAGCTGCGAGTTGCGCAGGAAGCGCAGGAACTTCTTCTCCGGGCCGCTC